>CAJVRC010000843.1:491053-505695 GCA_911456345.1 Penicillium egyptiacum
ATAGATTTTATATTTCCTATAGTATTTATAACTACTTCCTTTAATACTAAGCGCTCTATATAGCTACTTACTTCGAAAGTAATAGCTACTAGATAGTACCGATAACTTAGCTATATATATAGCGAGCGCGTTTAACGACTCGCCTAAATAGTAGAAGGTATATAGATATTACCCTCTACTTCCTCCGAGTACGAACTAGAACTATATAAGACCTACTAGCTAAGTAGATAGTAGTAGAGAATATCTCGCTAAATATAAGGCACTTCTTTTAGCCTATTTAGCCGAATATATTTTAATCTTATAATACTAAAGGAAGCTTATAATAATAATAGATAGCTTTCTTATTTCTATCTAGATAGGATTCGCTACTACTAGGAAGATACCTATAAGTAGAAAAGCGGTTACTAGTAAGTAATTATATAATTTATTTTATAACTATAAACTTAGTTTAATCTACTAATTCGTATATTTTACTTAGATAATAAAGCTTTAATTAGCTATAAAGTTATCTAATTTCTTAAAGAAAATGGGATTATTATCTAATAAGTAGTTATTAGAACCCTAGAGTAAAATAGCTTTACCGAGCGATCTAGGGGGGTGATTATCGCTAGAGTAAGAGCACTTCTTAAAGACTTATAGTTACTAAAGAACCTCTAGCCTAAAGTAGTTTAAGCTACTATATATATACTAAATAGATCGCTAATAAAGCTTAACTCGAGTAAGTGGATTATCCTATAATAAGAGTTCTACTAGTAAGGAATAGGCACTTTTATTCCTATTAACCTCTTAAACCTAAGGGTTTATAGTTACCGTATATATATAAGGATCTAGGATATTCCCTAATTAGATAAAATATACCGCTAAGTAGAAATCGGCTACTTAATAGGATACTAAGTAAGTAATATCTAGAAAGTCTAGTTTCCCTATATAAATAGCTATAAATATATTCGTAATATAACTTTTAATAAGAGCTTAAATTATACGAAGTATCCTTTAGAGCCTCTAAAGATCCGGTAAGTTTAATACGCCGAAGTAATCGAGGAAAACGAGCTCGATATAGAGCTTAAGTAAGCGGTACGCTAAATAGGTATAGCACTAATAGTATAGAACGAGTATAATTAGTAAGTATATAAACCTAAAGTAGAACCTATTTCCGTTTAGGATATATCCGAAGACCTTAAGTAGCTTACTCCTAAAGTATAAGAGAAGCCTTCGTTCCTAGAGTAAAACTCTTAACCGTTATAGTACTACTAAATAACGTCTTTACTATCACTAAGTACTATCCCTTTACTAGAAAGTATTCTATAAAGCCTATAACCGATCGAGATCCTACTTCCGCGAAGTAAGAAAGCTTCCCCGATTATTTTACTACTAATAGCTATTCTATATATACCTATTATACTAGAAAATAAGCCTTTTATAGTAGTTATTCTATATAAACTATAACGGCCCGTTACTAGGCTAGAAGTAATAGTTACTCGGCCGATTTAATAACTAGTTTACGAATAAACTAGCTAGTAAGAAGCTCCGCGAGCTTCGTTTTAATAAGCTAACCGATAAGCTAACGACTAAAAAGCCTTATAGTATTCTACTATAGTATAGTAGGCTTCTAACTAATAGAGGGATAATTCACCTCTTTATCTAGTCCCTAGCGACTTCCTATAAGTATAAGCGGAAGAGTGCGCCTAGGGAGAAATCTAGTATTAAACTCGGATATATAGAGATATCACTCCTTCTAATATCGTCGAAGGAAAGAGAAAGCGGAAATAAAAGGAAGACCCTTATCTAGTAAGCTATATAGTATATAACGACTCTAATAATACGGAGGGCGTACTTACTACCTTTATAACTAGCCTTTCCGCTACTCGCCTAGTAGCTCGCCGATACCGCGATAATCTACCTCCTAAGCTATAGAACTAGAAAAAGATACTTAATTATCCTTTTATAGAGGGCTTCCTTATAGTAGTAAGACTCGAGGTAGAATCGATTAAGCTCTATAGCACGTATAAAGTCGAGCTCTAACTATAAGACCGAAGTATCTAAGTACTCCCTTTAAAATAGGTTTTTACCTATAAATTCGATAGTAATAGCTTCTTTACTAAGCTTAAAGCTAGAATTTATATATAAGGTAACTTATAATCTATTAATTCGGATAAAAAGCGTATAGTAATACTTACTACCCGTACTACTTAAGTAGTCTTCGTACTTATTATAGTATTTAACCTAGGCACTATATAACTTAATACTATAAACGTATTTCTAAATAGTAATCTTAATAATATTATTTATATATAGATACCCGAAGGCTTCCGCGACGGAAATAATATCTAGAGACTACTAAAAGCACTTTATAGTCTTAGAAAGTCACTATATCTTTAGTAGTAAGAAGCTACTCGCGTACTTAAAAAGCTCGGATTTAGCTTTATCCTAGAAGATCTATATCTTTTTATAAACGATAGTATTATTATCTTCTTTTATATCGATAATATTATTATCGTATTTTACTAGTTAAAGCACTAGTAAGCGCTTTAGTTATAGTAATAACTAGAAGAGTATTAGTAGCTTTATAAAATAGGAGAAGTAGCTTAGTTTCTTAGAATCTATATTCTCTAAAACACCTAGAAGTATAAGCTCTAGCTTTATTAGGATTTATATATCTCTTCTATAGCCGCTAAGTATAGACTTACCTATAGCTATAAGTATAAAACCCCGCTCCCTATAAACTATATAAATAAGTTTACCGGAGTTATAAGTAAAGAGTAGATCCTTAAGTACTAGTAAAAGCTTAGCTCTATTCTCTACCTTATAGTTATTACTCGCCCTAACGCGGCGAAAGCGGCTAACTACTTAGCCGAGTTCCTTACGAACCTAGGTCTAGAGCACTAGGAAGTAGTAAACCGCTTAATCTAATACCTATATAATACTCGTTTCCTTACTCTCGAATATTACCCTACGTACGATACGCCCGCGCTTTACTTCTTAAGCGATACTTCCTTTAGCGATTACGTCGATCGAAAAAGCTTAGAAGGCTTCCTCTATAAGCTTTTCGGCGCTACCGTTAACTAGAAAGCGACTAAGTAGAGAATAGTAATAACGTCTATAATAGAGGCGGAGCTACTTACTCTCTTAGAAGCTAGTAAGTTAGCTATATAGTAGAAAAGGCTTCTCTATATAGTTAGACTTAACTATAAATTAGGACTATTAATTAACTATAATAACTAATAGACGGTTAATTTACTTACTCGTAAATAGCTATAACTATAAACTAAGCTTCGCTACGTCGATATTTATAACTACTAGCTACGCTAGGAAGTGGATACCGGCCACTTTTTAATCCGGTAGGTTACTACTACTAATATATAGGTAGATAGACTTACTAAGCTCCTCCCGATATAAGCTTATAAAGCGTTTATCGAGGCACTTAGGCTAGTCGATATCTAGCACTTAGTGGATAAATAAGTTGCTTAAGGAGTAGAGTTTCTACTCGTGGAGAACCTAATAGGTGGCTCCTAGGGGGGTGTGTTAGCCGGAAATATACTTCCCCGTCCCGTTATTTCCTATATTTACTTTCTAGCTATAGGGCCCACCTTAGCTTTACTTAGTTAGCAAGTAGTAAGCTACTAAGCTAAGTAACTTACTCCTTTTTAGAAATTACACTTATTTTACTACTTACTCGGTATAGTAAGCTTTTAGTATTAGTTTATATTAGTCTCACTTATTCGACATATTTTAACGCGCCTAGATCTACTATACGCCTAGAGCGGTATTCTACCTATAGACGCGATCTTTCTCCTAAGACTAGGGAGTCTAGCGATTATACGATTATCTCCCTAATTATAGAAATTCCTAGCTCTCTTTCTAGTATAGCTATAGACGCCCCTATAGATAGTCCTATATCTATAAAAATCGCTTCTCTTACTCCGAATATACTCTTTACGCTTCTAATAACTATTCTTAATAAAACTAGTTACGCTAAACTACGAATAACTACTCTTAGAGATAGTACTAATCTTAGTCCCGCTATTATAATATAGATAGATATATAGTTAATAGTATATATTAATAGCTAGACTCTTTTAGATATATAATTTTTAGATCTATATTAATATATACCTATACGCCTATTTTTAGGTCCGTATTTATATTTTTAGATAGATAAACTTAATATTACTATAGATAATATACTATACTTAGGCTCTATAAGCTATAATAAATTTAATAGGCGTTTCGCCTATATAATTCTACTACGCTCTATAATCGATTAGCGCCTAGATTAGTCCGCCCTATAGCGCTTTATATATCCTAGTAACCTATTATATATTATAATCGGTTAAGTATATAGTATAACTATATCTATTAGCGGTAAATATAATAGCTATAAGAATAGTAAAGGCCTATTTATCTACTACTAAGTTATTTTTATTCCTAATAGTAACTAGTCCTAGATATAGTAGGGATAGGCTTATATAGGTTACTATTTCTTATTAAATAGTAGTAATTATTCCTTTTATACTAAGAATCTATCTAACTAGCTACTCTAAAAAGTATCTATCTATAACCCCTCCGATCCGCGCTTTATCTAACTAGATATAGCTATCTAGGGTCTTAACGCTAACCCTATAGCTAGTCCTTTAGCTACCCCTATAACCCTATATACCGCTAAAAGTTAGACGCTAATCCTAGTCTATACCTATATATATAAGGCTCCTAAAGATAAGAATATACTAACTAAGCTATAGCTTATTAGTAGTAGTACTATATCTACTAGCTAGAAAGGAAAGGCCTTTAAGAAGCGTAAGGCTATTAATACCTCTATTAGAGCGTCCTATTATATAAAGAAGAACGTACCGCTATTAGCTCCTCCCTATATATATATCTCTAAAAACCCTAGCTAGCCCTTATATAATAATAGGTAGTACTAATCGCCTATAGATAACCCTTTATTTTATAAGTATACTAACGCTAATATAAGCGTTAAGATATATAAGGCGATAAAAGGCGTCTATAACTATATAACCTTCGATCTATAGGTTTTTAAATACGTACTTCTTAACTATAAGTAGATTATTAAATCCGATAATAGTAGTAAGAACGCGTCTAAAGGTAAAGAGAAGAAATCTAAAGAGGATATATTCGATATAATTATATAAGCTTAAGTTTTCTTTCTTTTTCTTATTTCTAGAGCCTATCTAGCCCTAAATTCCTATATATATTAATTTCTAGAGGTAGCGACTATCTAGCTTACCTATTTCCGCCTATCTTATAGTATAATATACTTTATAATACTTTTAATTTTTAATTCTTCTTTAATAGTAGTAGAATAATAACTATAAATAGGCGTATAGATCGATTTAAACCTATTTAGGCGGGTTCTTAATAAGCGTCCTTTATCGATTCCTATCCTAAGGATACTACTAAAGAAGTATTATCCTCGGATTTATAGTCGTTTACTTCCGAATCCTACTTATTAGCGTCTAGTAGGCCTAGTATAGACGTATCTTTACTATTATTTTACCGCTTTTTTCTCTAAGCCTATACCCGCGTTTTAGCGATTAGATATTCGGTAATAGCTTCCTCCCCTACGAATTCGCGGCGCGTACTAGTACGCCTAAATTCCTACTACTTATCCCGCGTAAACGTCGATAAATCGGCATATATAGGTAGTAGGGGTTTAACCTTATCTAGCACTCTATAGAGTTCCTTAGGGCGGTTTATCTTCGCTCCCGCCCTCTATAAAGTAGATCTCCTAGTGTAATTTAGAAAGGATCGTATAGTTTATATTAGACTAGGAGTACTAGACTACTATATACACGTCTATACGGTCACGTGTACCTAGCTTAGTCTAGTCACGTATACCTAGCCCTATACGGTCACGTAAACCTCGTTTATATAACCTTATAGAGCTCTACGTATCTTATCCTCCCCTACTAAGCCGAAACTAGTCCTAAGTTTTAAAACGTCTAAGTATAAACCTATAAGTAATAGTCCGGGTAGATTAATTATTAATCCGCTTCTATCTTTCTCCCGGCCCTTACGACACTAATAAAGGAAATTCGCGGTAGTAAACCGCCGAGAATAGTAATAAATCACCCCTAGTTAGTTTCGTTACTATATAATAAAGATATATAAAACTATATATAAGTGTCGATATAAAGGGAAAATAAAGGAAATAGCCTATATACGCGGTAGTATATAATAAAAAATAGATTAATAAAGGAAATTTTTAGTAGGGTCCCTCCCCCCTATACTCTAAGGGCGTAGTAAGGTTTTTATAGATAAAGAAACGGTCCCTAGTATAGGTTTTCGGCCCTATTTATATCTAGTAAGACCTTTATTTAGTCTTATAAAGTCGCTCTTAGATATAATAAATAAATTAGGGCTACTCCCTATTTTATTTCTTACTCCTATATCTCTCTTCCTTCTTATCTATATCTATCTATACTAGCCTAGATTTATTATTCTTAGCCTATATAGATCTCTATAGCTCTAATAGTAAGTTTCTTAATCCTATAGGCGGCCGATCTATAGTTTTCGGGGTATATTTTAATACGCCTAGGTCTACTATACGCCTAGAGCGGCGTTCTATCTATAGACGCGACCTTTCTCCTAAGACTAGAGAGTCTAGCGACTATACGACTATCTCCCTAATTATAGAAATTCCTAGCTCTCCTTCTAGTATAGCTATAGACGCCCCTATAGATAGTCCTATATCTATAAAAATCGCTTCCCCCGCTCTAAATATATTCCTCGCGCTTCTAATAACTATTCTTAATAAAACTAGTTACGCTAAACTATAAATAATTACTCTTAGAGATAGTACTAACCTTAGTCCTACTATTATAATATAGACGGATATATAGTTAATAGTATATATTAATAGCTAGACTCTTTTAGGTATATAATTTTTAGGTCTATATTAATACGCGCCTATATATCTATTTTTAGGTCTATATTTATATTCTTAGATAGATAAACTTAATATTACTATAGATAGTATACTATATTTAGGCTCTATAAGCTATAATAAACTTAATAAGCGTTTTATCTATATAATTCCGCTATACTTTATAATTAATTAGCGCCTAGATTAGTCCACTTTATAGTATTTTATATATCCTAGTAACCTATTATACGTTATAATCGGCTAAGTATATAGCGTGACTATACCTATTAGTAATAAGTATAATAGCTATAAGAATAATAAAGGCCTATTTATCTACTACTAAGTTATTTTTATTCCTAATAGTAACTAGTTCTAGGTATAGTAGGGGTAGGCTTATATAGGTTACTATTTCTTATTAAATAGTAGTAATTATTCTTTTTATACTAAGAATCCGCCTAACTAGCTACTCTAGGAAGTATTTATTTATAACCCCTCCGATCCGCGCCTTATCTAACTAGATATAGCTATTTAGGGCCTTAATACTAACCCTATAACTAGTCTTTTAGCTATCTCTATAACCCTATATACTACTAAGAGTTAGACGCTAACCCTAGCCTATACCTATACGTATAAAGCTCCTAAGGATAGGGATATACTAACTAAGCTATAGCTTATTAGTAGCGGTACTATATCTATTAGCTAAAAAGGAAAGGCCTTTAAGAAGTATAAGGCTATTAACGCCCCCGCTAGAGTATCCTATTATATAAAGAAAAATATACTACTATTAGCTCCTCCCTATATATATATCTTTAAGAACCCTTACTAGCCTTTATATAATAATAGGTAGTACTAATCGCCTATAGATAACCCTTCCCTATATAAATACGCTAACGCTAATATAAATATTAAGGCGTATAAGGCGATAAAAGGCGTCTATAATTATATAATCTTCGATCTATAGATTTTTAAATATATACTTCTTAACTATAAGTAGATTATTAAGTCTAATAATAGTAGTAAAAACGCGTCTAAAGGCGAAAAGGAGGAATCTAAAGAGAATATATTTAATATAGCTATATAAGCTTAAGTTTTCTTTCTTTTCCTTATTTCTAAAGCCTATCTAGCCTTAAATTCCTATATATATTAGTTTCTAGAGATAGTAACTATCTAACTTACCTATTTCCGCCTATCTTATAGTATAATATACTTTATAATACTTCTAATTTTTAATTCTTCTTTAATAATAGTAGAATAACGACTATAAATAGACGTATAGACCGATCTAAACCTATTTAGGCGGGTTTTTAATAAGCGTCCTTTATTAATTCCTACCCTAAGGATACTACTAAAGAAGTGTTATCCTTAGATTTATAGTCGTTTACTTCCGAATCCTACTTATTAGCGTCCGGTAGGCCTAGTACGGACGTATCTTTACTATTATTTTACCGCTTTTTTCTCTAAGCCTATACCTATATTTTAGCGATTAGGTATTTAGTAATAGCTTCCTCCCTTATAAATTCGCGGCGTATACCGTTACGCCTAAATTCCTACTACTTATCCTATATAAATATTAATAAATTAGCGTATATAGATAGTAGGGGTTTAACCTTATCTAGTACTCTATAGAGTTCCTTAGGACGGTTTATCTTCGCTCCCGCCCTCTATAAAGTAGATCTCCTAATAGGCGAGGCCTAGAGATAGGGGTTCTCGCCTACGTTCGTATCTAGGAGTCTCGCTCCGTTAATAAGATTCCTTAGAACACGTCCCTAAGGTTCGGATAAGGCGTATATATCTAATAGGTGACTTTCTAGTACCTTATACGGTCTAAACTATATATTCTTATATTTCTTCTTCGCCTTATTTCGTACTAGTATCTAGTCTCTTAGCTTAAAACCTATTTTCGTAACTATAGTATTATAGACCTACTACTTTTTAATAGTATAAACTAGTAATAATTCGTTAGCCTTTAATTAGGTATCTAAAAGGCGCTATATTTACTTATCTTAGTCGTCCTAAGACTATAGGTCTAGGTAATTATCGCTATTAGACGATATTTATAGGTATACTCTATATACTAAGAAATATAGGCTTTTCCGGGTTACTATATATTCCTATATACGTATAGTAAATACTACCTAAGTAAGATATTTATCTTATAGCCGCGTCGGCTTATCTATTAGATATTTTATAAATATCTACCCTACTAGCCTATTAAAGTTTTCTATCTTTCTATTAGTATATAGGTAGTAGGGTATTATTATATAGTACCGCGATTTTATTAATTATAAGAAGTACTAAACCGCTCCTAATAATAGATTTAGGCCGTTATCTAAGATTAGCTCTATAAACGCTCTATAGTATATATAAATATCGCGGTATAGGAATTCTCCTAGGACTTCTTTAGTTATATCTAATACCGCCTATACGATTAGCTACCCTATAGCGTAATTAATTATAGTAATAATCTACCTATTACTATTAAGGGTTATTAGTAAACGGCTAATTAGATCGATCTCTTAACGTTTAAAAGGACGCTCTCCTTTTATAACTATATATTAGGCTACTTTACGCTCTAGGCTTAGCTATACCCTCTAGAAGATCTAGTAGTTCGGGTAGTAGCGTACTACTTCCTTAATATCTATATATATAGTAGGCTACTATCTATATAAGTAAATAACTCTATATAATCTAGGATAGCCTAGGTATCTAAATTCTCGGTAAGAGTTATAAATTAAATCGGCGTAGAATAGAGCTTTAAAATATAGGGATATCTCTTTATCCTTATATATATAGATAAGTTAGCGGTTAATCTCTAGGAATATACGCTTATCGATTAGTATATCCTAGAAACTTAGACGTATAGTAAACTTCTTTATAGCTTAAGCGATCGCGTAGTTATCCGATTCTATACTATCTTTTAAGAACTAGATTATCGCTACTAACTAATCCTCTTTAGGGATACTATATATAACCCTTACTATAGTAAGCTAGGCGTCTTAGCTAGACTATTTTTAGCTTATATTTATAGGCGTATCTTCGACTAAATCTAGACGTTAACTAATCGCGTCTATAATAATATTCTTAGAGCCTTTTTAGTAGCGTATAGCTAGCTAATATCCTTAGAACTTAGCGACCTAATATATAAAGCGCTTACTATACTCCTTTATAGTATTAAGATATTATAAACTAGCGTTATTAGTAATAATTATAGTTTTAAACCGATTACTATTAATATAATAGTCCTATATACGAATAGCCTTCTTAATAGCTAGAAGTTCTTTCTTATATATAGGGTAGTTAAGTTCTATACTATATAACTTCTATCTATTATATATAATAGGGTAGAGATTTCTATTATTATTCTTTTATATAAGAATAGCGCTAAACGCCTATTTAAATATATTAGTTTCGATTATATATAGTTTATTATAATCTAGCTATTTAAGGATAGGCGCGGATATTAATAATTCTTTAATTCTATAAAATACGCTTTTATAAGCTTCTATCTATATAATAGGATAAAAGCGGTTTTTATATAATAAACTATCGCTTTCTTTAAATAGCTTATATAATAGTATATAAATTTTTATAAAGTCTTTAATAAATCTATAATAGTAGATAGCTAGTCTTATAAACTAGTATATATTATATATATTCTTTAGCTATAGCTATTTATTTATTAACTTAATCTTAGCTATAAAGGGATAGATAACGCTATTCCTAATAATATAGCTATAGAATTCTAGTTCCTAAATAGCGAACTAATACTTTACTAAAAACGTATATAGTTATTATTTAGCTAGTAAAGATAAGGCCTATTTTAAATATTTATAGTATTTATCTAAAGACGCTAAAAAGATTAAGATATTATCTAGATAAATAACTATACTCTAGCCTAGTATAGGCTATAATATATTATTAATTACTAATTAGAATATTACTAATATATTATAGAGCCTAAATAGTATAGTAAGCTACTTATATTTACCTTATATAGTATTAAAGGCTATCTTTTTAATAGCGCTCTCCTCTATTCGGATCTACTAGTATCTAGTAGTAAGATTAATCTTAGATAGGAACTTAGTATCTCTAATAATATCTAAGAGTTCTTAAATATATAATAGTAGGTATCTATTCTTTTTAGTAATCTAATTTAGTATATAGTAATTAATATATATCCGCTACTTCCTATTCGGCTTTTTAATAAATATAACTAGGAATCCCTATACGCTATTAGAGTAGCGGATTAGACCTTTATATATTAGTTCCTCGATCTAGTATATCTATTTATTAAACTTCTTTATAAAAAATATATATATATTAATATTTATAGGTCTTACTATACCTATTTCGATATTATATATAACGCTATATTTAGGCGGTAAAGTAGTAAGTAGCTTAGTATAGAATAGATCTTTATATTTTTTAAGAATCGCTTATATTTATAGGTTCTTATAGTTTAGTAGGATCGACTAAAATATAATAATATCGTTAGGATTCGCTTATACTATAAATAGCTATACTTTAATATTTTTCTTATATAGGATATACGTGATATACCTTACTAAAATAAGGTTAGTATATACGTCCCCTCTTATAATTATATATAAGCTAACTATAGGGTATACGTTATATATCCTATAAGTATAGTCTATTAATATTATAATAGATATTTACTAATTAATATATAGGTTTTCGGACTAAAGGAAGTTATATCCTAGGATAATATTATACTCTATCTTTAGTACTTACGCCTTAATTCGGCTAGTCTATCCCTTTAACTTAATAGGGAGGATAATAAACCTAGCTATTTCTATACGTTTACTATTAGTAATAGTAACTATTAATAGAATCTTAGATTTTCGGATCCTTACTATATTATTAAGCTTTTTAATAATATAGGGTAAGACGAATATATTACTTACGCCGCTATTAAAGAGTATATATATATAGACTAGTTCCGCTAGTTTTATAAAGATCTTTCTTTAGTAGTATATTAAGAAATCGCCTATAATATTTAGAGACGCTAATAGATATAGAGGCTTCTAGCGATAGCGGTAGTTAGTATATAATAAATTACGCTATATACGATTTATCTCCTATCTCCGCTATTATAAAAGGGAGGATTCTAGCTAGGTCTATATACGCTTTTTAGCGTATTAGTACGGATTAAAAGAGTCTTCTATATTAAGATATAGATCTTTAGGAGCCTATTAAAGGCGGCTAGTAAGGGCTTCTATATTATATAGCTATACTAGTTTTCCGCTAGTTATATACTATAGCGGCGGTTCTACCTCTTTCTAGTCTTCTCTATTTTTAAGGTATAGTACTTTTATACTATATAGCTAACCTTACTATAGTTATAGTATATATAGGTTTTAGCTACTAGCTATATAGCCGCGGCTATAAGTTCTATAGTATTAAGGTCTAGCGCGGCTAGCTACTACTAGTAGTTCGCGATAATAGTACCCGTTTTATAGTTAATAAAGAGGAGCTTAACGCTATATATATTAATAGACTACTCTTTCTCTATAGCCTACTAGGATTAGAAGTCTAGTTTTATACCTATAATAAAACGATAAATTAGTAGTTACTTTAGGATCCCTATATTAAGATCTATAGCTATCTATTTAAGTTTTAAGATATATTCGGTAATAGATATACGCCCCTACTTTATCCTATTAAATCTCTCCTATAGCCGCTTTTAGCTAATATACTTTATAAATTCTCGCTATATCTAGGTTTTAAAGTCTTTCTAGCTTTTAAATAGAGGTTTCTCCCTAATAGCCTAGGACTATATATAGTTCTTAAGCTATTTACTTATATCTTTTATTAGTTTCCCGCTAGTATAGATAATTCTCGCTAAATCTAAGATAATATATCTAGTAAGCGTAATAAGTTCGTTAAAGTATTAGTTATAGTTAACTATCTATTTATAGGCTATATTATTAAGGATCGCGCTACTATAATTATTAATCGGCTATAGGTTATTTAGTATAGACCTCTTTATATCCTTATCTATATCGCGGAAACTAGATCCGCTTCTATAAGAGTATAGAGCTAGAGCTATAGCTATAGGCGTAGATAGTACCTATAGTATAGTATTTATCGCGACTAGAGATATCTATAGTATATTTACTATAAGTATATTTAATTAAGCGACTTTAATATAGTAGGTTTCTAGAGCTTTTACTCTCTAAGCTACTTTATATAGTATTAGATATACGACTTTAGCTATAGTAGTTTAGTATACGTATAGATATATCTATACTTCCCTAGCTATTAAAGAGTTTAGGGCTAGTTAAACTTCTATAGGAAGTCCTATATAGACTTATTTAAGGGTCTTAGTCTAGAGCTTAGGGGTACTTATATTAATAGTTATTTAGGGTTATTATTTAATAGTAGTTTTCGTATACCGCTTATCGCTATAGGGAGGGCCTCCTTTTTAAACTAAAGATAGTGTCTTCTCTAGATATAGATCTATTCTAACTTATCCGATTAAGATATAAAGAGGAAATATTTTTATAGCTATATATACTAGTTCGTTCCGTAATTTACTCTATATAACTATAGCGGTTAGTATATAGCTATACTTAGCCCTACTCGATAAGTTACCCCTTATAAAGGGTAGCTTAACGATTTATTAGCCGGTCTTACCTTTTTAACCGCTATTTTATACGCTCCGGTCGTACTATTTTCCTTATAATCTCTCCTAGAAAATAGGTCCGCTAGATCGTGTATCGGGTTTAGGTACGGATAGGAATACGTATATCTCTTCGCCTACGTAGCCGTAGGCTTCTTATAGTACTATTCGTTCCTATCCGTACCCTCCCTAGGCCTCTATAGAAGGAGCCTTAAACCGATATACTACTAGATATGATTTAGAAAGGATCGTATGGTTTATATTAGACTAGGAGTACTAGACTACTATATACACGTCTATACGGTCACGTGCACCTAGCTTAGTCTAGTCACGTGCACCTAGCTCCGTATAGTCACGTAAACCTCGTTTATATGACCTTATAGAGCTCTACGTATCTCACTAGCATATTAGCGATAGCCGCGAACTCCGGGTTTTTCTCTAGGCTATAGTAGCATTTTCCGCCGGCGCGGCGTACCGCGTCGCCGAATCGGATGGCCGAGTACCCTATATAGTAGCCTAGTGTCGGACGAGGGACACTAATATGAACTAATACTAAAGAACTTACTATACCGAGCAAGTGGTAAAATGAGTGTGTATTCTAAGGAGCAGCAAGTGATCGACTATTTATCCCCGTATAGGCTTATAAAGTAGTGCCGATCCTCTAAGTCCTCTAGCAAGTGATGCCTTAGGTGGCTACTAGATCTAGAAAGTAAATATATAAATGACGGAGTGGGATAAGGGTAATTCCGGCTGACACACCCCCCTAGGAGCCACCCTATAGGTTCTCTAGAAAAAGTAAAACTCTTTATATAACTTGCTCACCTACTAAGTGCCGGATATCGACTAGTCTAAGGGACTCTATAAAGGCTTTATAAGCTTAAGATAGAAGTAGTTTTATAAGCCCGTCTGCCTATATATTAGTAGTGGCTACCTAACGAATTAAAAATAAGCTAGTGTTAACTTCCTAGCGTAACTAGTGATAATAAATATTAACGTGACGAAGCTTTATACGTATCTAGGGCTATTTATAAGTAAGTAAATTAACCGTCTACTTATTATTATAGTTAATAGATAGACCCGCTTTATAATCTAGTCTAACTATATAAAGAAGCCTCT
>CAJVRC010000843.1:511225-563205 GCA_911456345.1 Penicillium egyptiacum
CTAGTTTAATTATAACTTACGGCTTACGTTCGGCGATTAGATCGGTGATATATTGGCCTTTTTCCTAGCTAACGATTATTAAGTGGTAGGTCTTTCCGAACTCGTGAATTAGATTTAGCACCTTCTACGGATTACCTTCGATGGTATCTCGCTCGGGGTGCTCGTAGACCTAGTGTAAAAGCTTGAGCTTACGGCCTTCTTCGCGCTATTGTATTAGTTAGTCTATGAACTAAGAGTGAGTTATATTTACTCACGGAAAGCCTAGTATTGGGATCGATAGTAGTCGCTATAGCTAATCTGCTGCTGGATACTAGCTCGGTCGTGAGCTAGGCGTCGTGAGGGGAAGATAGTCTAGGTACTCTTAGAGTGCGGGAGGTGCGGGTTTTTAAGACCCGCTAGCGGGATCTATTGGGTTTAGGTCGTAAACGGGTACTGCGGAAGTTCATTGGTTTAGGCTAAGGCTATTAAGTATTGGGACCCTAACGATATTTTCTCCGAAGACTGCCCGATCGGAATATAAACGCTGCGGGATTAGCTGATAACGCCTAAGGAAGATACCGAAATAGGATTTCGACACTAAACTTATCGCGGACGAAGTGGGTGGTACCTTCCCGGAAATATAGAGTAGGCTGAGCGAGCTACCGGTGTCGGCACGGAAAACCTGCTGCTGTCGTATAGTGCGAGGATGCCGCCGTTCCTCTAGAGGTAGATATCTGTTTGGCTAGTCTCGCTATCGGCTGTGGAGACTAGGGACCGGTAGTACGGACTCTTGTTACCGTTGTCTATTAATACTAGCTGTAGATGTTATACTATTAGAAAAGAACCTCTATCTGGTCTCGGCCTAGTCGCCTAACTGGGTTAACGGGAACGAGTGCCGATCAATTAAGAGTTCCGGATAACCAATTTTCTCGTTTTGGCCATGCTAGACTCTGTACTAGACTTGGTTCAGATAACCCACCCACTTGTACTCACGCGCTTGAGGTAGTTAGTTGTGTACGGACTAACAAGTGGGTTAGCTAGCTGGCTCTTCACGTCTACACTGCTATGATGATCGTAGAGGTATTTTGCTTTTGAACCTGTCTGCCATACGCTATATTCTTAGTGTTAAACACTAGGGATTATCTCTCGCCTAGATGTCTTCCGACGAGATTACGCACTCGTGCAATCCTATTATCGCTCCGGAAAAATGCGGCCACGAAGGGTATATCTAAGATAGGATAGTCCTGTCTCGTGTTTTGCGGGCTTAGCAAGTAGGTCTGTTTTGCGAGGGAGCTTGAATACGGCAAAAATCGTGGATCATCCAACTTCTCACTCTGAAGCGTTGTCCTGGATAGTAGGACCTCTATGGGATATAATGGGACTTTTTACGACAGAATCCGACGGGGTTGATGTCCGGGCGTCACATTGCGAATTGCCAGGGGTCTGCCTCTTCTTCCATACGTAGTCTTCACCTCTCTAGTGCGTCCCTACTCTCTAGTGCTATTCCAGTCCTACACTCCAGATACTGCAGTCTTCAAAAAATGCTGCAAATAATCAGATATAGGGTGCCGGAAAGAGTAGTGCAGAGCACGTCACTGTGATCCCGGCTCTCTATGCCGAGAATTAGGGCTCCGAACGGAATATGACTATTCATGGATATTCATGGATATTTGCGAATATGAATAATATGAATTGTATAATATGAATATGAGTAAGAGGTTTATTCATATTGCATTATTTATGAATATTCATGAATGGTCATATTTATTCATACACTGAGAGAGCATACATTACCGTTCATGCTGTTACGTCTCAATACAGCAACCCTATTCATGTGTCTAAGACTTTATCACAAATGCGTTCACCATCTCTAAGATATCACATTCCCATAAATCTTAATATTATCACAATCACTTTTTTGGAATGCTATTTTTGATACTGTCCCTTCAGTAGCATAAGCCATCGGATATCAGAGTTGACAGCCTGATTCTCAAGTAGTAGGCAGTTTTTCTGTCCTATTGAAGAAGGAATATGGCGCTGAAACTCGGACTCGGGTCGGCTGGTATAGAGAAGCTGGATGTGGAAGAAGTCTGGATTAGATAGCACGTCCTTGACCCACATGAGGACATCATCCCTTGTTGTTGATTCATCCAAGGCGTCCAGAACGATAGAAACCTTTCGCTGGGCTACGAGCATCTTGGAAACAATACCCGAGAGCGCCTTTGTCGCAGGTTGGCCGCTGTCATTCTGGTGTGCTTCAAATAAGGCATCAAGATAAATAGCGGAGCC
Source organism: Penicillium egyptiacum (assembly GCA_911456345.1). Lineage (NCBI taxonomy): Eukaryota > Fungi > Ascomycota > Eurotiomycetes > Eurotiales > Aspergillaceae > Penicillium > Penicillium egyptiacum. Next base: position 513,494 of record CAJVRC010000843.1, read on the forward strand.
GACGCCGCCTTGGTAAAGTTGGAAAGCGAGCGACCGCAGCATGCCATCCCATGTCTGCTTTGTGGAGTCACCAAAGTCAAAGAAGAAGCTGAGGATTAGACCGTCGTTTCCATTCGCAAGGTGATCAAGCACAGTCGCACTAAGAACCGTCTTTCCACATCCCACAAGCCCGTGCAGCCATAAATGTCGACGCGACCCCGAGTGCCACGACTTGAAGATGGGGTGTTCTAGGAGCCACGAGCCTGTCCCTTCATGGCGGAGCGTCCTCGCGTAGTTGGCATTTGTAGACGGATCCGGCGGACAAAGCCAGCGCCTGATCCCATCGGTGCGAAGACCAGACCCGATGGAATCAGTTGCAGCTTTAGTTGCAAATGTTGTCTGCTGCACGCTATCAATCTGTCGTTGAACTACTCGCAATCAGGACATATACCAATTTCAAATGTAATACGGTCCCGTATATTTGCTAGCCAAGCTAGTGAACGAAACAAAACTAACCTAACTGAAGCACTTCCAGTGCCCTCTTAGTTTCTTTGACCTCCGCAGCTGGCACGTACGCCAGAAGCTCCTTGGTATACGCAGCGGCGGTCGCCGAGGCATAGCGTTGCCATCGATCGTTCTTATGAGAATCGGCGTAGTCGCAAATCCCTCGGATCACAAGACAGGGAAAGTGGTTCATCAGGCCGGCTGCTTCCATCTCAAAGCAGATGCAATCCTCGCCGATGTCATTAAGAGAATAGGATTTTGAAGATGGCTATCGAGGATGGAGTCTTCAAGGCCGCTATAGAAGTAGGCTTAAGGTGCAAACTAGTATTGACTTGCGGAACTGGCTGTGCCCCGTGAAGGATGCGGATGAGGATCGAAGGGGATGCAAGGTAGAGGGTCTATGTAGGTAGACATGCTGCCACCTCTACAATGTATTATCAAGCGTGCCCAACTTAGTAATACAAATCAATACCGTACACTAATGGTGCCGCAATCTTGTTCGATAAGGAAAGTGCATGCGTCGTATTCGTACACTAATGGTACCGCAAGTTTCTCTAGTTTTAGTATATGAAAACTCCGAGACTTCACCGACAGTGCAGACACTCTCCTTGCAGGTTTACAAAACTTCAAATTACTATTTTAATTCCGAAGTTCTATTGATGTACAGTGACGAAGGTGAGAGCCACAGTCTGCAATTGCCTTGGCGTTACAGCATCCAAGCATAGTTGAGGATGACAAAATCAGTCATCAAAGAAACAAAAGTGTTCAATGGGGCGTCCGAGCACGTCGCCAAATAATCAGGTTTGGCAACGCGTTAGAGACATTTATACATCGGCGAAACAATGACATAATAACTAGGTCCTCGGTACACCATCTGCATTGGATTTTTGTATACCGGGTATAGTCGTTGTATGCGCAAAAACCATATTAATTCCCCGATGGGTTATGCTTTGGAGTGGAGGTAATCTGCCTGGTCAGGTCTTCCGGAGCATGGTGGGTACTGACTGCAATGGCAGTCCGGTGAGATTTTCAGGATGCGACTCGGGTTGCTTGTGGGGTTTCAACCCGGGGTCCCCTCTGCCGCCGGAGTCTGCTCCAGGAACCGAACTCCTCCGCTCGACCGGCAGCGTGGCTAGCGCACAGATCGGATTAGATCTCGGGGTTTCTTCGTTGCTATCCTCCCTCAAGTGCCCCGATGCTGAATGCTAACTTGTTCCCCGGGAAATGTACTATGAGCCGAAGAAATTCCGAAGATCCAATGATTCTTTACCCCGTAGTCTTCATGCACACGTCTGCGCGCCAGTGTATAGGGTGACAGGCTGGGTTTCTCCGAATAAACTCAGTACGGTAGTCTGATACGGGTCCTCGGGGGCTTGGCGAATGTTTTCAAGATTTACTCCCTTCTTGTTGAAAGCCTACCACCCACGGAGAACGACATCTGAGTGGCCGAGGCTCGGAGAAATTTACTAACTGCCAGCGGAGTGAGAAGCGGCGCACTTGGCTATCCAAGGTTTGATGACGTCAATTCCATCTAGACGGGGTCCCCCTGGGAAGTGGAGAATCCGGAGAATGCCCAGTATCCTAAGGCTCGAAGCGACTGGCTCACATATAAAAATGGCCACGCCGTACCGGAACAGGCGCTATTTTCATATAGCGTTGAATCCTCAATCACTACACAATGGTTCATATCGTCAAGGCCCTTGCGGTAGGTCTTTTTGCGGGTATCGCAAATGCCTTTAACTATGACCAGCCCTACCGTGGTCAATACCATTTCTCGCCTCAGGAGAATTGGATGAACGATCCAAGTGGTCTCTTATACCATGATGGGATGTACCATCTGTTCTACCAGTACAACCCCGGCGGAACTCAGTGGGGGAATCTGTCTTGGGGCCATGCCACTAGCAAGGATCTCACACACTGGGAGGAGCAGCCCGTGGCCCTCCTCGCCCGGGGATATGGTGATAACGTCACCGAGATGTACTTCACTGGAAGTGCGGTCGTTGATGTGAACAATACCAGTGGCTTTGGGAAGGACGGCAAGATCCCCTTAGTCGCTATGTACACTTCCTATGTACGTCAATCCCACTGGCAAATAAATATCTAGACTGGAAATGACTGACACGATTCCCTATTTTTACAGTACCCCTTTGCACAAACTCTGCCAAGTGGAAAGACTATTCAGGAGAACCAGCAGGCTCAGTCTATTGCCTACAGTCTTGACGATGGTATGACCTGGACCACGTACGATGCCTCCAACCCGGTTATCCAAAATCCGCCCGCCCTGTATCAGGATCAGTATAAGGAATTCCGTGATCCCTTTGTCTTCTGGCATAAGGAATCTGAACAGTGGGTTGTTATCGCCGCTCTGGCAGCAATTCACAAGTTTGTAATTTATACTTCTCACAACCTCAAAGACTGGAACCTGGCAAGTGAATTCGGTCCTTACAACGCGCAAGGCGGTGTCTGGGAGTGCCCTGGCATTTTCCAGCTACCTCTTGATGGAGGAAAATCCTCGAAATGGATCCTCACGGCCGGTCTCAACCCTGGCGGCCCCCCCGGCACAGTTGGCTCTGGAAGCCAGTATTTCGTGGGTACGTTTAACGGAACCACCTTCACCCCAGATGCGGATAGTGTGTACCACGGAAATGTGACTGCCAACTGGATGGACTGGGGCCCAGATTTCTATGCCGCAGCTGGCTACAACGGCCTCCCTAGTGATGCCCACGTCCAGATCGCGTGGATGAACAACTGGCAGTACGGTGCGAAAATTCCCACCGGTACCTGGTATGGTAGTGCGGCTATTCCTCGCAATCTGGCTCTTAAGACAATCGGGGGCAAGGTGGCTCTTGTTCAGCAGCCTAAAGAAGACTGGTCTTCTATCCTAAGCAAGCGCGCGGTATATTCGCACAAATACAATGCCGTGCAGGAAGGGTCTACGAATGTAGGAACCACTGGAGAGACGATCAAGATCAATTTGAGCTTCTCTGCTGCTTCGACGGCTTCGGAATTTGCCGTCGCTATTCGGGGCTCTGCCGACTTTACCGAGCAGACCCTTATCGGTTACGACTTCATCAACAAGCAGGTCTTCATCGATCGCACTAAATCTGGAGATGTGTCGTTTGACGATACCTTTGCGAGCGTTTATCGGGGACCCCTCAAGGCAGGTGTGGATGGTAAGGTGAACCTGAGCATATTTGTCGATCGGTCCAGCGTGGAAGTTTTCGGCGGTCAGGGCGAGACCACCCTGACGGCTCAGATTTTCCCCAGCAGGGATGCGATTAACGCCAAGCTGTTGTCAAGTGGCGGAGCTACTGAGATGGTTAAACTCGATATCTTCAATGTCGCTTCGACTTGGAACTGATAGCGCCTACCGTCTAGAACAAGTTAGCTTGTCAAAGAGACCATGGTACTCAAGCTTGAAAGTGTACGGCTGAGAATCGTATGCAATGTGATTAGGGAAAATAGATTTATCCGACTCTATAATGCTTAACTCATAATTGCGCGTTTGCTACACTTTGTATATTTTGGTTTGTTTAGTGAGCAGAACGACCAAGCTCATAGATAGGATATAAAGCTGATGAATTTCGTACATAAACAATACTTAAGCGGCGGAGAGATATTAAAACGCTTCGGTCTGTGTTAGCTGGAGTTAAGGATAGGGCGGTCGAATGAACAAATTAGATAGCGTGATCTCATATGGAGATTGAGATTATCGGCTGGCCAGCGGTGCCTTACTCAATTGACGAGGACATTCTTATATATGGTAGGATTTGTGTATCCCCATTGTCCGTTAACTCCCAAGTTCCACTGACGAGGCATTGCCTTTTTAAGGATCCCCGTGAATTGCATAGACAACGCAGTGCCCTTGCCGGCCCTTCGAAGAAAAACATTTATTCCAGAGCCAGAGTGTCCAATGATACGATCCTTCCGGGTGCTGAGAGAAGACGGTCTCGTAAGGCCTCTCTTTCATCAACTCCAGCAACGAGGGAAAAGATTTGTTTGACTCTACAAGACTCAACGCCGATTACTAAGAGATTCACAATAGTCGAGTGGCCATGCCAGGAATACCTGGAAATCTCTGAAATCGGCGTGAAATGTTAATTATATGTGGAAGTAGTATTAGCTGTCAGAAATGATGGCTGTTCAAATACAGTGCTCACGTTTCAGGCTGGAGACAAAATCCAGTCCAGTTAGCAGCCACTTTAGGGACAGATTTCAAAGTTTCAGCATCCCATTGATCTTCGAAGAACCGCAGACCTGGGTAATCAAATCATTTACATTCAAATCTCGAGCCCCACTTCTTTCAAGGCCCACATTGCTGATGGTCTCCAATGCTCGTCTAAGAAGACCCCAAATAGAACGTGCGAGATGCAAGCTCCACTCCTCCATCCACCACTGGTGTCTGCAATGATGAAGCAAGAGACAATAGTGTGCTAGGATAACGAGTGACATTGAGTCACGTTCCCTCAACAGGTCCACATACTTGTCTGTGAGGTTAAATGACCATCTCAACGCCAGTTCCACCCTACGGGGTTTGCCCTGGGATATTTCCATCAATTCTGTTAGAGAGCTAATAGCAGAAGCATAGCATGATGTGTCATGAGTGCTGACTTCCTTTCCATAATACTCATTGAAATGGCCTAAACGTGAAAAAGCTTCCTGGACTTTATCAGAAAGGGGCAATATTTTGTTGTCATCCACGCAAATCAGCACGTCTGAAATTCTCCCCTCTTTGACCCAGTGCCATAAGAGCCCTGTCACTTCGCGGAGCCCCCTACATAGATCAAACCCTTGAAGAAGGTCTCGAATGGGGTCATAAGTATCTGCGAATGGGGAACACGGCCCCTTAGCGAACGCTATTTAATAAAGAATGCCGGAAAATACAAACAGGATATTGCTATTTTCAGAGTTGAGCGAAAGAACCTCAGGCCTGAATAGAGCGAGTGCAGAATTCTGGTGCTCTAAGGCAATAGAGAAATAACTCGCCCCGTCACTTCGGTTCTCTGTACGTGCGATGTGAGGCGCAGACAATGCTAGTACTCCGTGAAGCACAAATGGATATGCCAGGCCCTCCATAGGTAAGAGGAATTGGAATACTTCTTCAACCTCTGTTGTGTGTGCTATCGTCGCGTAAGTCGAGGAGCACCAGTGGAGAAGCTGCTCTATGTCGCGAATATTAAGGCCTGAGATTGGTGGAGGATTTGCTGCACTCTCCACCTGCTTATTTGGTATACATGTTTGATCCTGTGGAATATATATCGAGCGTGTCTGGGCGGATGTACGAGGAGGATGGATCGGTAATGAGCAAGGAGAAGACTCTTCGGTATTCGAGCGGGGTGACGTCACGGAAGCTTTAGAGGCGTACTTGCAAACAGTATTTCGGTTCGCGCAATTCGTACATTCAGGGCGGCGCTCATCACACTGCACGTTGTCAGTGATTGAACAAGACACTACATGCGTGGTGCTCTAACAAGTAGAAGATTTGCGTCGTACCTTGACCCTACGCCGTTTGCAAGGAATGCATCCATCGCGAGATTTCCGATGAGACCGTCGTGATGGCATGGCAAAATCGCACCAAAAACAGAAAGCTATGCAGAGAGAAAAAGACCTCGGGGAGCCAAGTGGGACATATATGAGACGTGGCGGGCTGTGCACGCTTGAAATATAACGAAGTGATCGTTCAGTCGAAGCCTCAGTCCTTAATGTAAGTTAGGTTAACTAAGTATTCCACAAGCGAGCTGCGCAGCCCAAAACACGTAGTAAACGCGATGCTATATTTCAACAACCAACGCTTTTATTTGATTTCATTACTTGCCGATAGCAATTGATAAGCATTTTTAGTACCATATATCAATTTTAAATAAATCGAGAACTTGCATTGTTATGGTATCGAAAAATACATCGCTGAACTCTAGAATATATATATATCTCAGTCACTAATTTATTAAACTTCCCTAAACTCTAATAAGTGGCTAGATATCATATAAAAAGCATTAAGCTACAAGAAAACCTCATACAGATAACCGTTGTTGTAATATCATGTTGTAATTATCGCTTTTACTATGTGTTTTGGGCTGCGCAGCTCGCTTGTGGAATACGTTAACTAGTTAAATGAGATCTACATCAGTTACCTAAGCTGCCCCACCTGGATCCAGGCATCAAGATTACCCCTTTCAGCCATGGCTCGGCCTTTCTAATTTTCATGCTTGGTCTGAAAATGCGGGTTCAGCCCTGAAATTACTGCTGAGTAAGCACAAATAGGGGTTCGATTACAAGTTATGGTTATTGCCGACCGATGGATACCAAAAAGAGGTTATTTTGTCTAGTTCAATGGTCTTCACGGCATTGTATGCGTGCTCCCCTATACAGCCCTAAAAGAATGCTTAGCCGAGCATTTTCTGGTAATAAGTGCTTAGCGTGGATCACTTCGGCCAACTAAGACCACCAATTTACCTTATAAAAGACATGAAATACGTTCAAACGATAGGTTCTCGAACGGCGCACTTAACCAGTCCTGACTTCTCGAATATACTCGGACTATGTTTGTATTGCATTGAACGTAAAACCCTTGTCCCCAAACCCAAACAACGGAAAAGAAAGGTAAATAGCATTGATCATATCTCATGGATCAATAACGTCAGACGTGTATGAACTCACGAGTACTTCCCCCGCGGAAGGGAGAGCATTTCACTTGGATGAATGAAATTTAGCAATAGCATGACTGCAAACATCAACAATCCATCGAAAACATATACAGTGACTACGCAAAAGTGTTAACAACGCCTGGCCCCACACCCCCTTGATTATATAAGTTACTGCCGGTCTAAAACCTCCATAAATTCATACTATGGAATCTAATATGCTGTATACCACCCCTGGCTCTCAATGATAGCTTCCACACGGTGTGGCATTGTCTCAGAGAGATGCTCTAAGTGCCGTAGCTCTAATTCATCCCATGCCTGCTGCTCTGTCGCTACCAGTATCTCCTTTGTCGTATCATTGTTACCCATATGGATGAGGTCAGGTCGAAGCTCGTACATCTTAGCTTTTAATAACGCCCAGAGGTTTTCAATTGGGTTCAAATCAGGCGATTGTGGTGGCCATTCCATAACTTCAATGTTCATCTCACGTAAAGCATCCCGAACAACGCGCGCAGTATGTGTAGGTGCATTATCGTGCTGAAAAATAGCCCGTTCATTCGACACCAAGGTAGGTAGGATCCGCCGGTATAACTCTTCAATAATAAGGCCCGTAATACCCGTACGCTCAGCTTCAGGGTCCCCAAACAGCGGGATAAGCCCTGTTCGACGTGTAGCCCCTGAAAAAGCAGCCCAAAACATCTGCTTTACTTGCTTCCCTCGGTGTGGTAATCCTTGACATTGTCCTTCTTTCGGCTGGTCTTTCGGGCGAACAAATGTCCATTCTCGACGGATACCAATCCCACGTTCAACCGTACATTCATCAGACCAGAAAACCCGGGCCCAATCCTCCTTTGTGAAGTGACGATATCGGACAGCCCAGCGGAGACGTTTTAGCGCGTGTTCCTCCGTAAGGTAGGGACGCCAGCTACACCTCCATTTTCGGAGGTTCTCAGCATTCAAGAGGCGTCTTATCGAGTCGATTTTGACTTTATGAGAGACCTCAGCAAGCAGATCTTCGTGGGTAACCCGCGGATTCTCCGAAATGACATCAAGAAGACGTACTTTATCAGTAGTATTCAGCTTTTTAGGTCGACCAAAACGCGGTTTCGAAACGCCATCACGTCTTTCATGTTCTTTCTTGATCGTATAGCGAATTGTTGAGATAGAAATCCACGGATATCTCTGGTGTATCCGCCTATACCCCCAATGAACCGCAGAGTGTAGCTCACAGATCCTTTCACGAAGGGCTGGAGTAAGTTCTGAGCGAGCAGGCATAGTGAGAGAGAAGAGAGTAAGAAGCATATATGAAGAAGGAAAGTGATAAATTGGGGGGGAAACGCGAGATATACGCGCTATATGGAGCCTATATTGTATACCGCGTCACTATCGTATGGCGGTGTAGGTTAAATAGGAAGGCGGTATCTATATGGGGCCAGGGTGTTGTTAAAACTGTAAGAAAACCTCATGGCGGAGCAACGACTATCGTTGAACGCTTTTGCTGCGCCATATCGGAGACAATGCGGCTTCGTGACTTCCGCGAAGCCAGTAATGCTGTCTGTTCACTTGGCAAAGAAAAAGTTTCCTAGGGAATATGGAATCTGGTGGGCGAAAATAGACGACAGTCCACGCTGCCGGGAGTATAGACTATACCTGATGTCAGGTATCAAACATCGCAAGTAGGAAACGCCTCTGCCACTTTTTGGACCGCCAGTATATAGAGGAGTAACATGATAACATGGCAAGACGAAATCCATAATGAAGACGCCCAACAAGTTAGAATAGAGCAAAGAAAAAGAGTGGACCTAATATCCCAATGAAAACTTGCGAAAATCCGATCCGTGACTTTAGGGAGAATACAGTCAGAAGAAAGTAAAGAGCCGTGACGTATATTAAACGCATTTTTCAGATCCTATGTGAAGTCGTTCAAGGAGCCCCAATCATCCCCTCTTGTTGATTCAAGACCAGAGGGCTTGGATTATACACATAGTCTGGATTGTATGAATCCATCATTGACTGATCAGGGGCCGCCCACTGGCCTTGGGAAGTCGCTTGGTCATATGCCGCCGGGATATAGTTTGTTAGTGGGTTCTGGTCGTAGCATTGTCGCATCATTTACGTGTATTGTTGTTGTTGTTGTCGTTGCTGGGAATGGGGATAAGGATGCTGCGTGCGTGGCATGTGTAGCATGTGTGTGGGAGAGGACACCGGCATCAGTACATTCTGAGACGATGTCGCAGGCGCTGCTTCGTGGACTGGTACGGAGACCATCTGGACAAGCTGTGGCGAGTAAAGCTCGTGGGTTGGTGGCCTTGATTGCGAATAATATGGTTGCTGGTCAAGCATATACTGCACATTTGGTAGTGAATATGACACTGGCGTCTGGTGGTAGGAGTGCCCTGAGTTTGCGTCTTCTGATGATGGCCGGGTCAGGCATCCCGGAGGGTGAGAACGGTGTTGGTGTTTGGTGAGGGTGGTCTTGCGACAGAAGCTACAATTTCAACAAACAGTCAGACGACTTCCGACCAAGTCACGTCCATGTTGCTTACCTTCGTTCACATGCGGGCTCATGGCAAATATACAGCCGCTTGCCAGTATGGATTCGACGATGGCGGGCCAGACTCAATGACTGGAAAGGAATTAGGAACTGCGCAGATTACTGATTCGAAGGCTACTTACATCTGAGAATGCCTTCTGGCATCCTTCGTGATCACAAATATGGGGCTTTTCGCCAGTGTGGGTCCTCGAATGTACGGTCAAGGCATTTCGTTGAATAAAGCTCTTGTTACACTCTGTAACCGTGCAACGATAAGGCCGCTCATTGCTGTGAATGCGATAATGGCGGCAGAGATCCGACTTGCGTTTGATAGATCCTAGCGAGTATTGGCTAACGTATATGCTAGCGTTGTAGCTTCAGAGTCATCAAAGTGAAATGGTGGTTGGCATAAGAAAAATGATACCCCCACATTATCAGAATTACGCCGTATACCAGCTTCTAACCCAGTCATACCCGATTATACCAAATTATACCAAATTATACCAAATCATACCAGATTATGCCATAATGCACCGAACTCTCCACAGGCTGACAAGACATAACAGAGAAATCAATTGTGCCTTCGCGCCATTCAGTCTCTGCGATAGCTTAGTTGGTGCCTCACGACAGTATCAGACTGCGGCGCCTCCGGTGTAGTTTCTCTCTTTTTCGCGCCAGTTAGTGGAGTTGGAAGATGTTGAATATAGGGGTTAAGTCCTATATAGCATATGTAATAACTATTCCCCCGGGTATTGAAGAACAGGCAAAATGAAGCAAATGTCAATACATCTATTCATCCAATTCTAAGTTTTCGAAGCCATTCCCATTGTGGAAATCTTCATGTTCAAATATAGAAATCTATACAGTCGGAAGGCCTCACCAGCTGGGATTCGGTGAATACATACATGCGTATATATAGATAGGGGTTTAGGTTTTTACCGTGTGAATAGCTTCAATTACAAGGAATATATAATTTACAGTACGTAAATATAGAGCGGTGTGGTTTATGCCTCAATGCAGCCTTTGGCTGCATGTAGTTAACCACTCTGCACGCTCACCTAGTAGGCGAGCGATAAATTACGCCTGGATCCTTGTTAGGGGCTTTTTACTGGTAGCTACCCCTCTATCCCTAGCAAAGGGAATTCCTTTCATGTCACGCATGTCACGATAAACTAGAATGAGTGACAACATGGGGCTTGGCATTACGCGCCGAGGAAAACAATGCTCCTACTGTGATCGTGTGTTCGCTCGGCCAGAACACGTTTCCAGGCACGAGCGCTCTCGTAGGTCCGACAAACCGTTCTGTATCTAAGATATTAGTCAAATATCTTCCAGATCGCAACGAGCGCCCGTTCAGATGTACGCTTTGCAGTGCAGCCTTTACTCGGCAAGATGTCTTCAAAAGGCACCAGTCATGGTAGCACATGGGAATTCTCCCCCAACAACATAGTCAGGGAGTCTCCGATGAGGACCCGTCCGAGTCTGTGCAATCAAATTTTATGCGGACACCCACGATCTCATTAGTGACAGCACGAAATGCGGTGGAGCCCTCAACCGCTACAGCGCTGCTCGGGCCTCCTCTCTTCAACCCAGCAGACATGTTAGAGATTGATAACCCGACCATGGACTCTTTGATTTCAGCTCTCAACTTCCCACTAGTTCCAGAGTCTCTCATGTCTAGTAACCCGATTGAGAAAGCGCAAAAAAACCTGCAATCCGACTTGGCATTGAGTTGCTTTGCATCTCCCCTAGAACAACATGCTGCCACGATATCATGACCGCAGGTGATAGAGTCGTCTGCATGGAAAGGCTGATTTTCTATCTCAGAACATGAGTGGCGTCAACTAGCTTCCGCAGTTCATACACCTACATCGGTAAGCCGCAGACTCATGCCCGTACTGGGTCTCCCAGCCTGCAGTGCTTAAATATTCATACAGACAGAAGATTCCAGCAATTGCAAATGTCCGAGTCGCTTCGCATTAGAAAGATTAATAAACGCATTTGCCGAGTGCTTCCTCATATACATACCATGTATCCATACGCCAACCTGGAAAGCAGAACTAGCTCCCCCGTGTGTGATTCTTGCCATGGCATCCATCGGTGCCAGCTACTACGATGACGCAGCAACCGCCACTTTGATTCACCTCATTTCCAAAACCTATATCATCAAATACGTACGCAAGGCAGACCTCTTTATAAACCATGTTTACTGGCTCAAAGAAGGTTCAATCGAGCCAGCTCACTATCGCAGACAAACCGCTATGGGCGCTGCAGTGTCTTCTCCTGGTTATGGCAAACGGTACGAAGAGTGGGAGTTTCCGGACCTTCCAAGAAGCGGCATCATTAGCCTCTCTTCTGCTCGAGGTGAGTGTGACAAGTTGAGCAATCCTTTGTTTGGAGGATGCCCTTGTGCGGTATTTCGTCACGTCGCGGAGGGTCTACTCACGTGGAGCTACCAATCAATGTTTGTACTTGACAGGTCATCCAATACAGAAAGATTAGAGTTAGAGGGAGGGCATGTTGATCTTTTGCAACGATGGCTGAAGTGGATTAATTTTGAGATGACTGTGCAGTATGTGAAATCATCTTATCTTGGATATTCCATATACCTAACATGAATTGACAGGACAATTTGCTCCATATACATCTATCTGGGTGCTCTAGGCGCCACTTTCCAAACAGCTAGCTGCTCTTGGAACGTGGATATGAGTGATTGTTTTCTGCCGTGCGAGGAATCAGAATGGGTGAGCATATCCCCACAGGCATGGTTCGAGTCGAGAAAGTCCAACTGCAAACCGCCGATTCGCTTCTCAGCCGCAATGGCCAATCTTTTCTCCTCTCAGTGGGAACCCTCGCTTCAACTGAGTATTTTTGGGTCCTATGTGACTTTGCATGGCATCGTTAAGCTGCTGGCAAATTTCTACAAGGATAGTTGGCTTCTAGATCCGAACCAGGCACAAGCGCAACTGCTTGAACAAGCCCTGGTGAGGTGGCGTATGTGTGCGGAGCAGAACCCCGAGTTTCATTGTTCTGCAAGGTACCCCAGCGATGTGATTCCAGCAAATGCGCTTTCGCTGTCTCGACAAGCTCATGTTCGACTATGTGGAAAATTCAGGCCCATCAGATCCGCTCTTGCGACCCGAAACGTGCAAACCATCTCTTCCAGCTTGGATGACATCAAAGTTGAAATATCAGGCTCAAGCACATATCTGAAAGCTGCTTGGTGTGCTATTGAGGCCCTGCAGACCTCGGTTAGGATGGGAATGTCCCACACAGGATCGATTTCAGGGTGGCACTCCAAGTTATTTTTCAATGTCTATTCTTTAGAATTCTGTATATCCTTTTAGGTCTTTCTTCACCCTCGATCTTGAGCTTGTGTCGCCTCTTTATTCGTGATGACCGATAACTAATTACCCGAAGGTCTGTTTCACAGCTTTTGGGTTCGGCAGAAGTCAAATTGCGCCAGCTCAGACCTATCTTCAGAGGAGAACGACATACTGAAAGCAACCCAAGAAACACTAGCAGAGATAGATTTAGATCCACTGCTCGGGTCAAAACCATGATGCTCTCAAGGTCGTGGAAGGCTGGGATCCGAGAATTGCAGAGGTCTTCAAGATCACTCCGCCCGATCAGTTGTTCGACCACAAGCTGATGTATCGAGATCCGCTTCCGACGTGAGTCTCCCCCAAGGGGCGAGTGATTTTAATAGGTGACGCCGCGCATTCATATGTCCCTACATCTTCTCAGGGGGCAACTCAGGCAATCGAGGATGCTGCGACCGTCGCTATCGTCTTGGAGTTAGCTGGTAAATCCCAGGTCCCACTTGCCTTGCGTACTGCGGAGAAAATGAGCTACGCTATACTAAAACTACAACCTTTTCTACGCCTTAACAGTTATCAGATATGAACGATGCAAGATTGGACAAAAAATGGGCATTGAAACACGCGATATTTGGCTTAAAACAGACTGGGAAGCAGTTAAGAACAACCCGCAGCTTCTAGCCCAACCGCGACCAAACTGGCTTTTCAGCCATGACCCCCAGGCTTATGCATACGAAGAATTCGAAGCTGCGGCCTCCGCGGTTCTTACTGGCTGCCCGTATAAACCAAGAAATGTACCCGACGAAGGTTCTAGCCACCGTGCAACAGATTTCGACGAGGAGAAATGGGCGAATGGGCCTAAGGAAGGGTCGACCATGGGAACCAAACTGTGAAGAGGAGGATCATGATGGCAGGAAGCAACGAACTGGGTCCATAGAAAGGGAAATGTTAGGGGCCTGATCTCTGGGGCGACCAATGGGTGACAGGACCAGATACGTAGATAGCTCTCTCTCTCTCTCTCTTTTTTTTTTCTCTTTTCTTCTCCCTCTCTCCGCGTGGGTGGGCTTCGCTCGCAATGTATCGCACTCTTTCTCCATTTCTCCTTGCGTAGCTGCATCAGGAAACAATCAACAGCTACTCAATAAGGCCCAGAAATCGCTTCATCCGATCGTAGACGTAGAAACTTGTTGCCACCATCGGGGCCATTTTCACATATCCAATGGTTAGTCCAACGTAAAAGCCTCTCACTCCTCTCTCGAGGTAGATACGTTGGATTGTCTCCAAAATTCCTGACTGAGTGCCAACCACACTTGCGACTTGGACTCGCCGTCGAAGAATATCGATTGGGTATGAAACTGTTTGGGCAACTATCCCAGCGACCGCACCGCAGGAAAGCTGAGCGAAAGCAGTCAGTCGAGTCGAAGACGGTGCTTCTAGCGTGTAGGGTGCAAATGTAGGTGAGCGAAGCAAATCTCTAACTTGGTCGTGGGTTAGGAATGACGTCCCGGCATACGGAAGTATGCCTAGCATAGTTGGGGTAATTCCTTGATAAAGATGACCTTCAAAGTAAATTTTCCGAAGCATATCAAGCCAAGACGAAGGATTCCTTTGTGCTATTTCGAAGGCAAGACGAGTACGGATCAACTCAAGAGGATATGTGATAAACGTGGATATCGCCCCGGCCATACTACCGCATAAAAATCGACGGAGCGGTGTTTCCTTCTCAGGGGATGTGATAACTGCCGATCGGAACTGTTCGTTCGCGAGGAAGTTGATGCTAGCATATGGAAAGACGCGGATTAAGCTTGCGGAGTGACCTTTGAAGAGCGCAGATATTCCATATGATGTTTGAATGTCTCTAGCAGCCTTAATTAACCCATTCCAGTGGCCCGAATAATGCACAAATTGAGAATGAGAGGTTTGGAAAAGTATCTTGACCCTCTCTAGTGGGGCCACAACAGTTTTTGCCTAGAAGACTCTCGTATCAGCGATCCTATATTTGGTAGCTAATGTAGCAAAAGCTTACAGCGCAACCCGCGATACCTCCGGCAAGTCCATTCAGTAGAATAAAGTCCAACTGTCGACTATCCCCATTGGCTTTTGATCCCGATGAATCTTTTGCGGCACTGACACTTGTGCCACCCATTATTCTCTCCAGAACCCACGGGTGGATTATAATGACGTGAGAGGAGGAGTCAAAGAGGAAGTCAGGGAGGGAGCTAAGAAAGGGAGAGAGCGAGCCTTGGCATTCTAAGGCTAAATCTACTAGATCAAAGACTCCGGGGCCTAGGCACTCGAACGGTTGCTAGGATCACGCTCAGGGTTCGGAACGAGGAAAATCAATTTGTTCGATCTGCATCCTGCAAAGAGATATCTAGCTCCGGTTGGGCTTTTTAGCCCTCCAATCATATTAAAACAGTCTAGGGGAGGCTACATCTACCCGGGCATACAACGCCGGATATTACACGGTGTTAAGTTGATCTGTACCCCACCGGTGGGGTAATCCACTCGTGGACTGATCGACCCGGAAAAGGCTCCCGAGGTTAACATTTCAAACTCGTGAAGCAAGGGGCTGTAGCATGCTTCATTTTGGAATCTCCCCTTATTTTGAACTGAAACTGATGCTTTGCAGTAGAACGCATTCAGCTTGTACTTCCTCTTATCCGCTATATCCGAGACTCGATATGGATCTTGCTTGGCACACTCATAACAAAATAATCAATTGCGCGCAGCTGCTCCAATCCTCTTATATCCTAAGCCCGGGACTTCGAAATATGTTGATGGGTGGGCACTGGAATTGAAGTACAACATAGATGGTCTAGCCTCGCTCGGAGGGAATTGAATTCTGTCCCACCGTTCGGTCAGCACTTTTCCCATCCACAAAAGACCTTATCCATCCACAAAACGTTGGAGATCAAGATGGCGAACCCAGAAGCCGAACGTAATGTTTTGGAGCAGCACTCGCTTTACGAGAAGGGTTCACCAGAAGTCCAGAATACGAACGGAGGGAACCAATCGTCAGTCTCAGATGGCGATGAGAGTGAGTACCCTACAGGCTTAAGGCTGATGTTTGTGGTGGTTGCCTCGATCGTTGCAATCTTTCTTACCTCGTTGGATTCCGTGAGTTCCCACGTTCGCAAGGAGCCAAGCAAGGTTGGTATTTGCTAAGAACCTTTCTTTTTCGACAATTATTGCCACGGCAATTCCACGGATCACCGACGATTTTCATAGTCTCTTGGGGATGTGGCTTGGTATGGCTCGGCCTTCTTCCTGGCTACTGCTAGTTTCCAAACAGCATGTAAGCTCCGTATCTTTTTCTGGTCTTCGCCTCTGATAGAAATGACCAGGGGCCAAGGCGTATGGGTTTTTCAGCCTGAAAATTACGTTCCTGCTAGCCATCTTTCTTTTCGAAGTTGGAAGTCTAATATGCGGCGTTGCACCAACCTCGGTGGCACTGATAATTGGCCGTGCGATTGCAGGCGTGGGTGCCGCAGGTGTCAACACTGGTTCGTTCACCCTGGCTGCCTTCTGTGCACCCCTGCACCCCCCAAGAAAAGACCTATCTTCACGGGTTTGATCGGTCTCTCGTCCGGTGAGTTCTCCAAATCTCTATGTAGAAGTGAGCTGACTGATGTAGGAATTGCATCCGTCGTGGGGCCACTCCTTGGTGGTGTCTTTACAGAAAAGGCCTCATGGAGATGGTGTTTCTATATCAACCTGCCCGTCGGCGCTGTGTCCGCGCTCTTCATTATCGTCTTTTTTCAAATTCCGGCTGCCTCGAAATCCCACGATAATGCTTCTTTATGGTCTAAGTTCCTTCAGATGGACCCCATTGGAATCTTTTTGATGCTGGCCTGCGTCACCTGTTATATTCTCGCGATGCAATATGGGGGTGATAGTTATGCCTGGAACAGCTCGGTTGTCATTGGCTTAATTGTCGGATTCGTCCTAATCCTAGCTGTTCTTTGTGGATGGGAACTATACATGGGCGAGATGGCGATGTCTTGCCCTCGTTTGGTGAAGCGATATGCAGTGCCTTCGGCCGTGGGTTTCTTCTTTTTGGCTCATACATTGTGGTCATCTATTACCTGCCTATCTACTTTCAAAGTATTGACGGCGTGTCTGCTATTGGTTCAGGTGTCCATAACTTGCCTTTTATCATCTCAGTATCCGTTTTTACAGGTCTCAGTGGCGTCTTTATCTCCATGACCGGCTATCCTGCACCATTCGTCATCTCCGGAGCTGCAGTCGGCACGATCGGATGCGGTCTGTTTATACATTCGATATCGGTACCAGCACAGGGAAATGGATTGGATATCAAATTCTAGCTGGCGTTGGCAACGGATTCGGTGTCCAAGTCCCAATAATTATGGCACAGGGAAACACAGATGCACATGATATGGGGGCCACAACTGCTATTCTTAGTGTAAGCTCCTAACCAACCCCGTTTGCATTTGGCTCAGAGTGCCAATCTAATCATCGTCATATATTTAGGCTTCCAAACTATTGGGGGTGCCTTTATGCAATCCGGTGCCCAAGCCGCGTTCGCAAACCGGCTACTCACTGAACTCCCGAACGCCGCCCCGAACGTCGACCCTTCGGCTGTGGTAGCCACAGGAGCAACAGAGTTACAAATCATTTGGCCTCGAGCCTCCACGGAGTCCGTCTTGCGTATATGGACGGAATTAAAGTGACATTCGCCTTCGCTTGTGCTTCAATGGGAGTGGCCTTCATACTAGCTCTGTTTTCTCGGCGGGCAAGAATCGGGGGCGAAGCAGCCAAGAGCGCTATGGCGCCTGCCGCCTAGATTAAAGAAGGCTGTCAAAGGCATCACATGAGATCTGGTGGCTAGAATACTTGTTGCATTAAGCTCTATTATATAGTTGAAAAACGTTGCGTGTGTCTATTGCAAAGTTGACTGGCCAACTTCAGACCATTCTCAGAGCGAGAACAGAACAAGAGGGTTGAAGGTGAGGATGAAGGGGAAATGGATGTATACTGGAAATAGAAATCCGTCATATAATCAATATATATTACTGGTCTTTAAATGACATCGGCGTCCTAAAGCATAATCCGAGCCATTGCCCCTCAGACTATCCTCTCGTCCGGCTGTGCTGTCATTTCAGTGCGACCACGCTGGGGCCATGGTTGCCAGGGTTATGGTAGACCCGACGGAAGAATAGTGCATCTCGCCCGATAGTATCCAGGGCTTTCTTTTTCTCCTGTTCCACTTCACACTCGAGTTTGTGGTTGAGAAAATCACCATAGCAGGCGGTGGGGATGCCTTTTAAGGAACAGCTTAGCCGGTCCTCGGGTGAATAACGCCATTCTTGGGGGCCTAACCAACCCTGAAGGAATGGGTATGGCCAGTTTCCCTTTCGGTCTGAGTGGTGGTACCAGTGGAGTCTCGTATATGTATCGACGGAGTCGACTGTAACGTAAGTTCGTACCGTGCTCTACATAAAAAAAGCTATTTGAGGGCTCTTTAGAAATAGGCCGTTTCTTTGACGGAATCGGTTGGTTTTAGTGCTCAACCATTGAAGAAAATGTCTTCCTTTTGTACGAATCATGACCACCTGGCAGAACAGCCAGGGGCAATGCCTATTGCGATTTGCGGAATGGGTATGCGACTCCCTGGAGGTATTCGGGACTCAGAAGCATTGTATGACTTCTTGTTGGACAAACGCGATGCTCGAGGACCTGTTCCCCCAGATCGATTCAATATTGATGGCTTCTACGATTCGGAGGTAAAGCCGGGTAAACTGGCCTCAAAACAGGGTTGCTGGTTGAGCAATGTCGATTTGTCCCATTTTGACTCGTCCTTATCTTCAATGAGTCGGACAGAGATCGAGAACTTGGATATGACACGAGGTGGCGATGAGGAGACGAACATCGCATTGTCGCGGCAAGACTTCGGAGTCGACTCACTGGTCTCAATCGAGCTTCGGAACTGGTGGAAGCAGGCATTCGGGGCTGACCTGACGGTGCTGCAGCTGATGAACAGTGGCAGCTTTATCAATCTTGGTCAGAAGGCGGTGGACCAACTCAAGCAGAGGCATTTGAAGGCGTAGCGGCGGATATTGTTTAGGGGATTTGACGAGCGCAGTTCCTGAATGCATATGTATTCCAGCTTCAGAATCTAAATATGTACTGTTCTTAAATTAGCAAAAATTGCCGAAAAAACAAAGGCTAGAAAGCCAGTGGGGATGTCAAAAGGGCAAAAGGAGACCTGACACTGCCCAGGTGCATTAAAGTGGCCATGTCAGCAGCCACCGACTAGCGCCGTGGCGTCGACGCACTTCAACAAAACAATCTCCCTAAAAGGTAATACCCATTATCATATGGTAATATGGGAGGTTGACGAGAGTTGTGTGTTGCTGTACCCCGCAAGTACAAGTGACAACCATGCATATATTGAGAAATTTCCGGCGCTTGGCAAGGCTGCGCGCAAAGCAGCCCAATTACGACAATTATTTTGACTTCCTCACCCCTCAACAGTCATGGGTAACGAGACACTTCAGCAGTTCGCCGCCCTCGATCTAGACTACTTGATTATAGGTGGAGGTACCGCAGGTCTAGCTGTTGCTGCACGACTCACCGAGGTCCCTGAATTCCGCGTGGGAGTCGTCGAAGCCGGCCCATCGGTATTTGACATCGATGATAACGGCGCGATCAATGTCCCTGGTCGGTATGGCGAAACCATCAGCTCAAAATACGATTGGAAATTCAAAACTATCCCACAGCCGGGCCTAGGAGGAAGATCACTACCATGGCCACGAGGTCGTATATTAGGCGGCACAAGTGCGCTCAATCTTATGGCCTGGAATCGGGGTCATCGCAAAGACTACGATGCTTGGGCGGAACTGGGGAATGACGGATGGGGATGGGAAGATCTGCTGTATGAGACGAGTGACTAGCTTTCTAAGATTCGCGCTCTATCCTGAATCTCACCTGCTGATCTTTGAGATACTGAATTCCTTGCAGGCCTTTTTTCCGCCGCAGCGAGAACTTCCACCCGCCGAGCGCCGCTCATCAAAAGCATTATCAGTCCTCCTATGATCCCCAGGCTAATGGAACGAAGGGCCCTGTACATACAACTCATGCCAAGCAATATAGCCCTGCACACCAATATTGGCATGACACACTCAATAGTCTCGGGGTTCCATCCACGCGCGATAGTCTGGCGGGTGATAATACGGGCGCCTGGAACATGGTCTGTACTATTGATCCAGATAGTCAGGAGCGCAGCTACTCTGCCTCTGCGTACTACTACCCCATTTCGAAACGCCCAAACCTGCATATACTGACCGAAGCAACCGCCATGGAAATTTTGTTCGATTCTGAAGATGATGAGTGGTACACAGCAGGGGTTCGAGTACGCTGGAACGGACTGGAAGCCAATATCAAAGCATACGAAGAAACAATTGTCTGTGCTGGTAGCGTGCAATCGCCACAACTTCTGGAGCTATCCGGCATTGGCAATCAGGACGTGCTGGAAGCTGCTGGAATCGAGACAAAAGTCCACAGTCCCAACGTAGGGGAGAATCTACAGGAGCATATGAGTATGAAACCTCGATAGTGCTCCTTGTGATATTAACTGATGTTTATAAGTGACTGCCACTATCTTCGAAATACCCTCCACGATTCCAACCCGGGATGATATTCTCAAAGACCCAATTCAGCGCGAAGCTGCGGACCGCGCCTATTATGCTTCTCAGACCGGGCCTTGGACTGTGATGCCCTGTTCAGTGGCGTACTGTCCGCTCTCGAAGATCCTATCGCCTGAGGAATGCGATGAGCTACACACTCAAGCCAGGGAAGTCGCGCGAAATACAGGACGTGCACATGACGCTCTTCTGGCCACTCAATTCGAATCCGGTCAAGCGCGCGGGCAAGTCGAGTATCTCTTCGATCTCGGTAACTGGAGCCCATATTTTGTTTCTGAGCCAGGAAAGAAATACGCTACAATGCTGCAAATGCTGCAGTACCCTTTCTCGCGCGGCTCTATCCATATACCCCCTATGAGTGAAAACAACTATGAAAAGGCCACAATTGATGATAAGCCTGTGATTGATCCGCGGTACTTTCTAGGACCTGGGGAGATTGATAAGAAGGTCATGGCGAAAGCACTTAAATGGGGAGATCGAATTTGTCAAACTGAGCCTTTGGCCAAACTCATTCAAGATCGTGTCTTTCCTCCTGCCAATGGGGCAGACTCCGAGGACAAAGTATACGAAGAGTTTGTCTCGAATTACACTGTCACCGATTGGCATCGTATGTGCTCCCCCTCAGATCCATTCAACAAGTCACTAAATATACATACAGCAGTTGGAACATGCGCTATGGGTGAAGAATATGGGATCAATGCGGGAGTTGTGAATGATACGCTACAGGTGCATGGGGTCCATCGTCTGCGGGTTATAGATGCTAGCATCATGCCATTGCAGGTTGGGGCACACATCCAAGCCACTGTATATGCGATTGCCGAAAAGGCGGCGGAGATGATCATTGATGACAATTTTTCTCGAAATGGTCACTTCTGAATCTCACGCATCTTGCATCAAATGATAATGTTCCATCTAAATGGCCTTGACAATATCTTGCCCAGTAGTCGCACACTAAGAAGGCAACTGTCACAACAGCATGTCCATGCATTCATATTTTCGAGGTTACACGTCTTGAGTTTTGGAGATATTGCCTCAAACCAAATCCATCCGGTTCGATCGGACTGCTCCACACTCTAGCATCACCCATGTCTGTGAAACATAGCCTGCGCACACATGCAACCTTGGCGATTTCCCCCAGACGAGGGTGGTCCGGGGAATTGCTTCAATAACAAACACAAAGACTGGAATGGCTCGGATTATGCCTTAAATAAAAAGACCGGGGACTGAAAGCAGAACTCCCCGAGCTTCGGCTAAAGCCGACCTTAGCTTAGTCTCCCCTCTTAGAGGGGCAACGTCGGACCTATTTAGTCCGGACAATTGCCACGGGGAATTCATCGGATACTTTTCCAAGGATTTACTGGATATCGTATCATTCACTAAGCTAACAAAACATCCGCCTCGTGTGTTCCGTCATACTATTTGTTTTTCCATCTGACACGGAAACTGATTCCCGCGCTTGAATATATACCGACTGATCTTGCTGGAACACAATCACACATACATATCCTCTATTCTACATCATGATTTCGGGAATCGCCCATATTAATCTCACAATCCCTCAGGATACATTAGAACAAGCCGAGGAGTTCTACGGGACCACCCTCGGACTCACCTCAGCACCGGTACCGGAGCTCCAGAAGGGGACAATCTTATGGTATTGAAGCGAGCTATTTCTCAAAAAGAGACACAATTCTAACATCAATAGGTTCGATATCGGGTCGAGCGGACAGCAAGTGCATATCACATTCGGCTCGACTGATCCCCAATCTAGCCGGCACCCATGCTTCAAGCTGTCTTCCCGCGAGGAACTAGAAGAGATTAAAACAAGCATCTATAACCATCACGTGCGGGGTGGCCCTGCAGCTCCAATGGCTGCTGATAAGCCCGGCGAGATCAACTCTGGTGGGAGACGTTTTTGATGCATTTCGCGTATTATTTGCTGATTACCCTTACAGGGACTCAAGGGAAAGAGTATCCTACTCGGTTCTTCGCTCGGGACTTTGGTGGAAACTTGCTTGAGTTTACTATGTAGATATTTCTGTTGGTTTGAATCGAGCTTACGTGTATGCAATTGTGGTTTTGACGGTGGAATATCAATGAGAAATAGTCCAATGTCAACAATTTCAATACTATATGGAGTCACCTACCTAAAGGAGATACTATGTGCGCATTATTTTTGAGCCTAGGCTTGCGAGGTTTTCATATCATCACTCTCTATATTCTGGGATTTGCCATTTCTTTATATCCATCTGTAAGTAAAAGATGGCGTGCATTTTGATCAGAAAAAATTATACATCTTGTTAATTTTAGCTGACGTACTCTATATCCGTGTTCGCCTTCTTATACACCTCTGCGCGCCCGTTTTCGTCCCCGTCCACATCTAGGGATACGGTGCCTAGCTTGGTGCCTGGCTTGGTGTCTGGCTTGACATTGTTTATGTTTGGATACGCGACTGAAATACAGGAACGAGTCTAGGCCCAAATAGGTGATAGTGCACCTTTTAGCAAAACGCTAAGCCTAGAGAAGTTCTTCGTCCGACAAATGCGGGGAATCCTCCGAATGCGATACTGTCGCAGGAGAACCATAAGCTTGAAATAGAGAGGACTTACCGATATTCGACAAATGGGTTTCATCTGTCTTACAATATCGAAACCAAATAGCCTGAATAATGAGTTTTGGAACGTTGTACACATTTCCTGTAGGACCCAATGAGAGTGTTTACACTAGGTTACCGATTGCTAATATCCAAATTTCCTCTCAGGGCGACCAGTGCCGAACAATAGCCATCAAGGCTGTGGCTAAGGATAATGGTCTCGATCTTGACATTCGCGAGATGCCCAGGACTCCCGATCATTTGAGTATTAGCAAGCTTGGCAAAGTCCCTGCATTTCAAGGCGCGGATGGCTTCAAGCTATTTGAATGCATGGCAATTGCCCTGTACAGTCAGCTCAACCCAGAATCTGCTGAAGCTATACAAAGCTGACAATAATTACCAGTCACGTCTCAAAATGAAGAGACAACACTTCTCGGAGAGAACAAGAAGGAATACGCCGAGATCATCAAATGGATGTCTTTCTTCAATACCGAGATAGTCATACTTATGACTCAAATGTTGCTGCCCCAGATTGGTATCATTCCCTATGATAAAGAGCAGGTCGAGCTTTTCACCAACATGACCCAGAGATCTGTTGATGTTGTGGAAGAGTATTTGCAAGACCGTACTTTCCTGGTTGGCGAGAAGGTATCCCTTGCAGATCTGTTCTGTGCCGGGAACATATCCCTTGGCTTTCAATTCTTTTATGGCAAAACTTGGAGGGAGAAAAATCCTAATGTATCTCGCTGGTATGAGATGGTTTGTCATTTGCCCATTTATGCGGCCGTTACCGAGAAGTTCCAGCTTCTAGACGAGCCGAAGCTGACCAACAATCCTCCTGGAGGAGAAGCCTGAACGCAGGATGGTGACCCTTTTTCCCAGGTTCTCAGCCAGTGTCAATAAACACGGTATTTCATTCGAAGTAGTTGAATATCGATTTTCTCTAGAGCAGTTTGACTACATATATGAGGAATGGCAGGGACTATCTAACTTAGCTCACAATCACTTCCAAGATTATTCCGGTAGATCTCCAATTTTGATTGCAAAGAAACATAGCACTTTATGTAACATCGTAAGTAATCCATCGAGTCCCTTATTCCACAGACCTCAGTCAGTCGTAAAAGAATGAACATTTTGAAGATAATGAAAATGCTCCTGTATTCACATAATTGTCTTGACGGCAGTCAGAAGTTGTGATTCTTCTCGGGGTGATGTAACTAGGTCTCTAAGCCATTTTAGCGCATCAAAACACCAATAATGTGACCACTGATCTTCTAAAACGTAAGAATAACTTTCGCCCTGAAAGTAATAATTACGCCGATAGGGTCGGATCGGACGAGACAGATGGTTTCGGTCTCTATCGGAGTTAGCTGCGTTTTCGGGCAATAAGCCACATTGGCGGAGGATCGTCTTAGCAGTGAGGGGTAGAATAAAATAGTATAAGAAAATCATGAGAATTGCTTGCTTCTATGTCTCAACAAATGTCCGGGTTGTTGTATTTCGAACGTCAAGACCAAATGGGTGCCTAAGTAGAGAGCTCTCGTGAATCAGCAGGTCCGCGCTGTGCCTTGAACATGCAGTACAAATGCTGTTACAACGGACTGAAGATCTTTACGCAATAATATTGCCAAAAAATTGCCCATGCCACACTGACGCTGGGACTTAGTATGATTCGGCATATCTCATTCGGCAAGTTCTCCAAATAGGGCAATTGCGCCGTTCGGCAAAGGCGACGCAGAAATGCGCCCTGTTTTGTTGGTATTTCGGGGGAGAGTTCTCTGCCGTAAGATCTTCATGTGTTGGAATTGAAAAAAGTGAGAGTGCTAATGATCAGTTTATGTGTAGCATCGGCCCCTATCGGGATTAACCGCGTATTTTGTATTTTAACTAGATCATCTGTCCACTTAAGAACTGTAGTTTATCTCCAACTTGATCTTAATCGACAAGGGAAAGAGGATAGTCAAGATATCAGATCAAAGATGGATAACTTCATGCGGATGACCAAAAGTCTTGGGCACAAGCCCGAACTACTACGTCTCAGAGCCCTGGATGCTACTTACGACGACGCCTTGCAGGGGAAACTTGTGATAGCGCCTGTTGATCTGAATGAACCCGGGAAGAAAATACTGGATTCTGGTACCGCTGATGGTAAGCATTTCCCTGTGGTCTTGCTTTTTCCATGGCTTCGACTGACCGAAGAAAAAGGAACCTGGCTGCGCGGTGTTCGCAGCAAGCAATCCGTGCAGCATGACTACTACGGTAGCGACGTCGAAGGCGAGCTATTCCCCGAGGATACAGAGGGCATCGAATACTTTGCGCATTCGTTCAAGGATCCTTGGCCCCAAAAGTATTTGGGGATTTTCGACCTCGTTCACATTCGAGGCAGCCTAGCGGGCTCCGCCCCGGAGGGGCCTGCCCCTGTGATCAAGAATCTTACTACTCTGTTGAAGTCTGGTGGTTGGGTTCAGCTCATGGAAATGAATGGCTTCAGTGCGCCAAAGAATGGACCTGCTATGACGGACTTCGCAAAAAATGGCATCTGAGATGTTTACCGGCATTGGAGTCGGTGACTTCGCCAACAACAACAAGTCCATGCTGGAAGAAGCCGGCCTGAAGAACGTCCAAGAGAAGCGAGTGGTTGTCAAGTTGGGCAAGAAGGCGAAAACGGAGTTCCAAGAAATGAGTATCCATGGGGTTACTGGACCCCTTGTGCCGTTGACGAGCGTCGCGCGGACAGTCCCATCTTCATTCACCAATGAACAGCTTGATGCACTGCCGGCACGAGTCAAAGAGGAGCTGGAAACCGAAGGAGGTCAGGTTGAGATGGTCATTGCCTTTGGCCAGAAGGCTTAAGTCTTTGTTGATAGCTATTATATACATGTTGGAGCACATCACTGAATGAACGTACGGGCGATTCTGTCGTCACAGATCACAAGTGTAAAATACCACTAAAATATGTTCACATGTAGTTGTAGTTTTAATTTAAGGCCTTTCCGAGGCTGAGTTCAATATCAAATATCAGAAGTGTTACCAACTTGCCGAATAAGGTATACGGAAAACCGATCGATGCTGGTCGGCAACAGATCGGACTCATCTTGTTGCTGTCGATTGGGGAACTCTGGTAATTCCAAGTCAGCTCCACGGTCGGCAACAGTGATTTGTATCTCCCCAGTGGCAGCGGTTCTCAAATGGCTGTCATCCATTGCACCGACACTGAGACTGAATTGTGCATAAATCTCGCCATCGCTTTTATTCGAGTCAAGATTGCTGCGGACAGAAAACAAAGTTTCTGTGCCGTCGGATGCTTCGTCTAGGACGATTGGGCGCAATATAGCCACATTGACCAACTCGATACTGTGTACATTCTTGCCCCGGCAAAGGACCTTGGCAGCCTCAAGGGCCATCACACAGTACGTAGCTGCCGGTACAATAATCTGATTCTGGACACAGTAATCTCGAAGCCAGGGTAGCTCGTCCATAATGAAAAAGTTTCGCCATCTGGGCTCATACTCCGTATCGTCTGGAGTTCTGCTGCCCAGAAGCGCGTTGGGTGGATCGGCTCGGTTGCGGACATTCCTGTTGAGTCGTGATTCGCGATATAACACCTTTTTATGATCCCAAGGATACGTAGGTAGGTCAGGCAAAGGAGGGGCTTTTAAGATAGAGGCAATGCTTGGGTCAAATGCAGACGCGTATCCCGTGAAGTCAACAACACCACACCCCAATGTCAGCCAGGTGAATCCGAGTGCAGTGCCCAACGCCGATATGTCATCGGATTTGCGATCCAGAATGCCGGAGTAAGGGATTTCGGACCCAAGCTTGTGTCTGATTGTTTCCAGGGTGGGTCCTTTGAGTGAAGGATGCGGTCCAACTTCGAGCGCGAGATCAAAATCTCCATTTGTCTCGTCCATTGCGCGCTCCACAGCTTGCGAAAACAAGACTCTTCCAATCAGATTGTCTTTCCAGTAAGCTGCCTCCATATCTGCATCCTGGACAGGTGTGATCATTCTGTTATCTTCATACACGCTGGAAGCCCAGGCAGTTTGGTTGGATTTGCCAGCTACAAGGCCGCATCGCTCGATGGCAGCCAGATATGGCGCAGCGCAAGGGTACATGTGATGGGAATGATAGGCTGTGTTGAGCCGAAGAACACGATTGAACAAGCCCTCGGCATCTAACATTTCTTTTGCCTCGTGAACTGCATCTAGATCTCCAGAGAGCGTCCTCTTAGGCGAGTTACTGGCAGCTACCGTGAGACGGTCGGCGAATTGCTCGAGCGCACAAAAGTTGAGTCCTTCTTCGTAACCGAATCCTACCGCAATCATGCCGCCCTTCTTCCCATCTTTCCCAATGGCGAGCTTGGTGTAGACTCCACGGTAGTATGCAATCTTGATGGCATCAATCTCGTTAATTTTGCCTGCCGCATAGGCAGAACCAATCTCCCCACCAGAATGGCCGACGACCATGCTAAAGTTGATTCCTGCACTCTGCAGTACTTTGACGAGGCCAACTTGAAGTGCTGCGCAGACGGGTAGGGAAATCTCAGCTTCGCCCAGCCGCGATGTTTTGGGCGGCTTCATGATTTCCTCTTCCAGAGACCAAGCCGGGCCATCGGGCAGTTGCGACATTGCAACTTCCATCACCTTAATGGCTTCCTTGAAAAGCGCGCTCTTCTCCATAAGACCTTGGCCCATACCTGCCCATTGAGCTCCTTGGCCAGTGAAGACACCCAGGATCTTAGGACGTTTGTTATGGTCAAACTCTGGGATAGAGGATCTGGTGCCAATCTCCACGCCAGGGCTTGAACGAACTTTTGCAAGCTGCGACCGTATCACTTCGAGAGTGCTTGCTTTCGACGTTCCGGGAATAGAGATCCTCACTGGCAACGTCGACCGATAAGAGTTCAGAGTCATGGCCAAACGTCCAATAGACACGTCGTTCCTATCTAGGTACTCTTCATACCTCTCAAGCATCGCACGCAGGGCCGTTCCTGAGCCTGCCGAAAAGAGTAGTGGTATTGGGGAGAAGTCGACATCAGGTGGGGGAATGGAGTTTGAAGTCCGGCGAAGCTTCTCTGGATTCCCCCATGGGCCATTGTCGTGGATTTTGGGCCCATAGCTTTCGACAATGGCATGGCAGTTAGTGCCGCCTGAGCCGAACCCGTTGACACTTGCTCGCAGCGGTGTATCGACAGGCAACGCTGGCCAGGCTTGCGGTGATGTAGCCACTGAAAGATATTTGAAAGAGGGCTTCACACTGGGGTTGAGGTTGTGGAAATGTTGGTTTGGTGGGATGGCTCTGTGCCTCAAAGCGAGGACAGTCTTCAAGATTCCTGCGATGCCGGCGCCTATTTGCCACGGTGGATTAGTTTCTGGGGTCTTTTAAAGTGAATCAAGATTTGCTTACATCCTTCGGTGTGACCAATGACAGTCTTTATTGACCCAACAACGAGCTTTGGTCTATTACTGTGGTCCTGTTCGGGCGGGAAGAACGTGGTAGCAATAGCGAATGCTTCTCTAGGATCTCCAGCTTGGGTACCAGTTCCTGAAAGCCGCAAATATTAATACCTTGACTGCCAAGAGGTTCTGCATACTTGTGACTTGCCGTGTGCTTCAATGTATTGTGGGAGGTCCTCTGCCTTCGTGAGGTCGAGGCCGGCATTTTTGTACGCAGTTCTCATGAGTGAAACTTGGGCCTCAGCACTAGGTAACGCGATACCCTGTGTTCGCCCATCGGAGTTGACACATGTTTCTCGGAGGAGCGCGTCAATCCGATCTCCGTCGCGTAACGCCTGGGACAATGTCTTCATGAAGAAGACGCAAACGCCCTCTCCACGCGCGTAGCCGTCAGCAGCTACATCCCACATTTGCGACCGTCCGGTGGGCGAAAGCAAATGAAGACTTGTCGCGGCAAGGTAGCAGTCTGCATTGAGAATGATATTCGAGCCGCCCACGCAAGAGATTTTACACTCGCCGGCACGTAAGGCCTGGACACCAAGATGCACGGCTGCCAGACTCGACGAGCAGGCTGTGTCAACGCTGATAGATGGACCCTTCCAGTCGAAAAAATAGGAGAGCCTATTGGACAGGAGGGCGCGAGATGTTCCGGTAATCATGTACTTGGAGACGTTCTCGATGTCTCGTAGCTGGGTATCCGTGTAATCGGCCGACATGGCGCCCATGTAGGCTGAAGTTTTGCTGCCTCTCATTCCCTGCAGAGTAAGTCCTGCATTTTCCATGGCTTCGTACACCGTCTCAAGCAGAAGCCTCTGTTGCGGATCGATTGACTCCGCTTCGCGCGGCGGGATGCTAAAAAAGCTGGCGTCGAAATGCCGCGGATCCTCCTCGATGAAGTATGCGTTGCTGGCATTACTAGCTCCATGATGTTCACCATCGACGTTGTAAAACCCCTTGGCGTTGAATCGCGATTCCGAGGGAACCTCTCTCGTGAGATCCCGCGGCGAGTAGAGCAAGTCCCATAACTTTGAGGGAGATGTGGAATCACCGGGAAAGCGACAGCCGCTTCCAATGATCGCGATAGGCTCTTTTGGTGAGTGTGTGTAAACCATCGCGCCTAGGATAGTGTGCAACGGAATGCAGGGTAGACGAACTTGAAAATCGTGATAGATCTAGTGAGGGTTTATCGCCATATTGTTCTTAGCCTTGGTGCCCTCGTGTTGGACAGGCTCCATATCGCACAAGCAGCCCCGTCGGACCATGCACGGCGTAAGACTTCGCAACAGAGGCGTCTGTCTCAGCTTTCGGTCATCCGACCGATCCCGATTTACTTCCACATCATTCTGTGCGGTAAACGCCATACACTGAAACTGTGGCATCGGACAAAATACGCATAACTTCGTTCTTCCACTAATATTCATTGTAGATCCCAGAGTTATGATTGGTCTTCCCGGCACCGAATTCGGGAGCTTGCCCAGGTGAGCTAGTTATAGCACCGAATCTACAAACCAGTGAAACACCGTTTCTCTGTATTCAATCGCGGAATAGAGGACTCAGGTTGCTGTTGAATGATGCTAGGTGTGGATTACGTGGAAATCGAAAAAGATACGAACTTCAGCTACCATAGCATCCAGATCCTGCGCATTTTCCACAGCGCCCCAGCATCATCTCGAGAAGTGCGGCGAGGCCAGGAATAACACGGAAATTTTGCATGCTCAACGAAAATAATGGCAACCATCCACAAGCTCTTCAAGTCGCCTTTTTTCGACTTCGAGTTCCTTCGTCTACTGGCCATGGCGCCACACGAAGGGGCCGAGATCGGGGAAGCTCTAGAAGCAGCGTCCAAGATCAAGGACCAAGATCCAGAGTCATGGTACAGCACGCTCCTTGAAACCGGCAATAAGGCGGAATCATAGCGAAAGAAGCAGAGGCCTCTGGAGATCAAGTCAGTGCGCGACGGGCGTACTTGCGCTCGTCGAATTACCTTCGCGCAGCACAATTCATGCTCAATGAAGGCCCCATCGGATATGACCAAAGAATCCTTCCAACCCTCGAACGAGCCATCGGCAATTTCAGAAAGGGTGTGCAGTATCGGGACGGAAAGACAATATTCTTGGAGATTCCATACGAGGATGGGATCAAGTTACCCGGTTATCTCTACCTGCCTCCTCCTTCCAAGCGCGTACCTGATCGGAAGATCCCCATCCTACTCAACTCGGGCGGAGGCGATTCCACTCAGGAGGAAATATACTTTGTGAATCCAGCGTACGGGCCGGATGCAGGTTATGCAGTCCTCACCTTCGAGGGGCCCGGTCAAGGCATTGTCCTCCGTCGCGACAAGTTGCCCATGCGCCCAGACTGGGAAGCTGTCACAGGTCCCGTCTTGGATCATCTCTTTGGCCTGGCTGCTCAATATCCCGAGCTTGAGCTAGACCTGGACCACATTGCTGTCACTGGCGCTTCAATGGGGGGATACTTTGCACTCCGTGCAGCTGCAGACTCTCGCATCAAGGCATGCGTAAGCGTGGATGGATTCTACAGCCTGTCAAGCTTTGTGGGAGGCAGGATGCCAGGGCCACTCTTCAACGGCTTTATGAGCGGTTGGATCACCGACGGCATGTTCAATGGAATACTCAGCTTCCTAAAGAAACTTGACTTCCAGGCAAGGTGGGAATTTAACCATCTGAAGTGGGCTACTGCATCCAAGACAGATGCGGATATTATGCGTAGCTTCGGGGAGTACACCTTGCAGAATGCAGATGGCACACAGTACCTGGCTGGCGTGAAATGTCCAACTCTTGTGACAGGGGCAGGGGGGAGCTTCTATTTTAACCCAGCTACCACAACAGACAAGATTTATGAGTGCCTCACTAGTCTCAAAGACGGCGTGGACAAGGAAAAGTGGATTGCGACAGATGTAGCGCGTGGAGGCCTACAAGCCAAGATAGGTGCTTTTGGATATTCGGCTCAGAGAACTTTTGAATGGCTTGATCAAAGGTTTGAAATTGAAAGGAAGCCTTTGACGGCCAGTTCAGACTTGGGGGACTTGGTTTGCAAGCTGTGCTAGTGGTTATCGCACCCGGCATTTGATGATGGCCGGGACTACTTTGATACTATGTAGTACTTGTTATAAATTCGACGAGAGTGACCGTTCAGTACCTAGTTAAATGTTCACCCCTCATAGACAATTTTAGGAGAATTACT
Source organism: Penicillium egyptiacum (assembly GCA_911456345.1). Lineage (NCBI taxonomy): Eukaryota > Fungi > Ascomycota > Eurotiomycetes > Eurotiales > Aspergillaceae > Penicillium > Penicillium egyptiacum. Next base: position 545,391 of record CAJVRC010000843.1, read on the forward strand.
ACTCTATCATACCGCTATTCGGCGAACAAGAAGGCCCAAAAAACATCGGCGAGACCCCAGCTCAATTTTGCTCAGCTATGTGGATTCGAGAATTTCCTTATCACACATCAATATGACGACAAGTACCGCCTGCACCGGAAAATGGTTCACCAGGAGATCGGGAACTAAAGGACTCTCTGCCGGTTTTCGCCCGCTCCAAGAGCAGGAATCTCTTCGATTCGCCCTTCAAACTTTCAATCGACCTGATGATATCTTGGACCACTTGAAAACGTGGGACCTACTTATCTATACCTCTTTGCTTGTACATAATGACTTATTACTTGGTAGTTTGGCTGCTTCCATAGTTCTGAAGGTTACATATGGCTACTCAATTGAACAAAATGGCACCGACCCATTGGTTGGGTTGATAGAGCATGCGATGAAGAACCTGTCTCGGGCGTTCGTGCCACTCTCCTGGGCCATTTACTCGGTTCCTGCTATCAAGTATCTTCCTGACTGGTTTCCTGGAATGTCATACAGAAAGACTGCACGGGAATGGAAAGCCGTCAATGAGGCCGCTGCCGAACTTCCCTATGAGTTTGTCAAACGTCAGATGATACATAAAGCCCATCGGCCTTCATATGTCTCCAATCTTCTCGAAAGTACCTGGCAAAGTCGGACAGTGATGGGATCAAGTTGTCCCCAGCCGATGAAGAGGCTATCAAATGGACAGCCGTTAGCCTCTATGCTGCAGGCTCGGACAGCGCAGTCGCCATCATCCACAGTTTCATATGTGGTCTCGTCATGTTCCCTGATGTTGTAAAGAGAGCACAGAAAGAGATCAACGGAGTCGTGGGTCCGGATAGGCTTCCAGACTTCGATGATAGCATCAACCTTCCTTATGTTGACGGCATTATCAAGGAAGCCTGGCGATGAAAGCCCGTTGGACCCATGGGCTTAGCGCATAAATCCGAGGAATATATAATGTACGGCAACTACCTAATTCCTAAAGGTTCTTATCTTCTGCCATCTCTCTGGTGGTTTTTGAACGACCCCAAAGAGTACCCAGATCCAAGTGAAATTGCTTTTGGTTATGGCCGAAGATCTTGTGCTGGTCGTTTCTTTGCGGATCAAAGCGTCTATATCACAGTATTTCAGCTCTTAGCCGCATTTGACATTCGAAAGGCTAAAGATGTTCATGGCAACGAGATTCCGGTCGTTCTTAAGGCTATTCCTGGAATGGTTAATCGCTCTGCTCCCTTTGAGTTCAAGCTCGAGCCTCGGAGTCAACATCATATAGAGCTTCGTCGCATTGAGTCTGAGCAGCCACCTGAGATTAGCCATGCGAGCTTATTTAACGTGAGTACAGTCTGAAACTTTTGAAGGGAATGACAGACATCTATAACACTGGTGTTCAGATTCAATAGTAAAATCTCTAATCCGAATTTACAATTTGTGACAATGATAGTAATAAAACACATATGGACAGTCACTACGCATAAATCTTAACCTTGGAACACCCACCTGGGCGAGGTTCCAGATTGATAAACTAATTTCCTCACTCTGCCCCAAAGAAATTTTCATTTCAGAGAGCTCGAGGTAAATATCCAGCACCGGTAGTCACTCTTGCCAGTTCATTACCTGGGCACCGGAGCCGCCCCGTTAGGTCTTCGGCGGTGGAGAAAAGTCGGCGATGAATATGAAATTGGTGTCAAGTACCGAACGAACACATGCATGGGCTGACGGCATGTGCTATTGCATTAACGAGTCCACTTATTGACTAATATGACAAGCTAAAATGAAAATTCGCTATCCAGTCCTTAGAAGCAAAAACCCTACCATATGGGGTGACTGTCATTGTGTCCATTCACTCAATTATTGAACGCGACCCTGGAAAATGGATTCCACTTTCCCTATTCAGACCTACTTCCAAGACGAAGCTCTCCGACAGAGCCTGCAAAATCCAGAGGACTTCTGGTCACGACAAGCCCAGCGCCTCCACTGGCACAAGAAACCTGACGCCGCAATCCAGAAGGGCCAGAAGACCCACCCAGATGGCACCACCCGCCCAACATGGGAATGGTTCCCGGGTGGTGAGATATCGACATGCTACAACTGTGTGGACAGACACGTAGCCGCGGGAAACGGACACGAAATCGCGATCTACTATGACAGCCCCATCACGAATACAAAGGACAAAATCACATATGATACGCTCCTCAGTGAAATCGAGACGCTGGCCGGGGTGCTGAGAGAACAAGGAGTGAAAAAAGGCGATGTTGTCATGTTGTATATGCCCATGATCCCAGCTGCTTTGATTGGGATGCTTGCAATCAATCGCTTGGGTGCCATTCACTCCGTCGTGTTCGCAGGATTTGCGCCAAACGCCCTTGCCCAGCGACTTGGGGCTTGCAAGCCAGATGTTTTTCTCACGGCGTCTTGCGGAATTGTCGGGAACAGGCCGCCAATCGCGTATCAACCATTCGTCAAGGAAGCGATGAGGCTTTCATGCCACAAGCCTTCACATACAATTGTATGGCAGCGCGACCAGTTGGAATGGCGCTTTCAAGAGTCTTCACGCAGTTGGTTACAAAAGTTATGGTGTTGGGTCCAGACATTCCTCCGTCTTCGCACAAAAGCCAGCACAAAGCAATCATCCTGGCAAGATCTCGTGGAGAACGCTGGTTCGCGTGGTATTCGAGCAGATTGCGTCCCGGTGGAAAGCAGCGACCCTATTTATATCATGCATACCTCTGGTACGACAGGAGCACCAAAGGGCGTGCTGCGGGATTCGGGAGGCCATGCTGTTGGCTTACAGCTTACCATCGAGTATATCTTCAATATTCGCGGCCCGGGGGATGTTATCTTTGCGGCATCAGATATCGGTTGGGTGGTGGGGCACTCTTACATCCTTTATGCGCCATTACTAGCCGGAGCGGCCACTGTTTTGTATGAGGGCAAACCCGTGGGAACACCTGATACGTCAGCATTTTGGAGGGTCGTAGACGAGTATAAGGTGAATACCATGTTCGCGACACCAACAGCGCTACGGGCTATCAAGCAAGACGACCCGAATAATACGAAGTTGTCTGAGTACGGAGAGCGTGGAGGTTTGCGATCCTTGCAAGCCTTATTCCTCGCTGGCGAACGTTCCGAGCCAATCCTGATATCCATGTACCAACAATTACTCGACAAGGACGGCGGAAGAAATGCACATGTCATTGATAATTGGTGGTCAACCGAAGCAGGGTCGCCGATAACCGGCCGAGCTATTGCGCCTCATCTCGAGTTGAAGGGCGAGACTGCAAGAAAGACATGTATCCCTCCAGCAAAACCAGGAAGCGCTGGAAAGCCGTACCCAAAAAATTGGAATTGAATCGCTTCAAATAGCTGCTGTAAAACCTCTCCTCATCCATCCAGAGCGTCCTGAATGCCGTCGGCCCAAGAGGTAGTGTCAACACGATATTACCCATCGATCCTCGTGGTATTTCGTTACCGTGCTCATCCACGACTCGAACATCAAACCCTGGCACTGGAGATGCGGGATGGATTGATCACGATGGCTATGTTCATGTGATGGGTCGAAATGACGATGTCCTGAACGTTAGCGCGTATCGACTGTCAAGCGGTTAGCTCCAATCCCCGTTTGAACTTCTTCCCCGTTGCTGATCTCATGATATGGTTTAGGTGCTATCGAGGAAGCGATATCTTCCCATCCCCAGGTAGCTGAATCATGCGTGGTTGCTGTCCCAGATGGACTGAAAGGTCAACTTCCATTCGCATTCATTTCTCTATCAGTCCCAGATCACCCAGAGTCTGCCATACCAACTGCAACAGTCGCAAGAGAAATACAGTCGCTCGTCCGGACTCGCGTTGGGGCATTCGCTTCCCTGAGAGGTATAGTACAGGGCAAGGGTATGATACCGAAAACAAGGTCCGGTAAAACATTACGACGTGTTCTTCGGGAGTTGGTGGAAAATGGAGTGCACGGTGAATTTGATCGCAGTGTTGATGTGCCAAGTACAGTCGAGGATGCAACGGCGGTGCAAGTCGCAAGAGCCAAAATTCGAGAGTACTTCAATAAGAATATGGGTAGACATCATGCAATCGAGTCAATGGCTATGCCGTGAGGTTTCCAATGTTCTGAATCGCAAAAAGGTAGCCCCGTCGGGGATAAGAAGAGATAGTGACGGATATGTACCACAAGCATATACAATAGAGACAACATTGAAGCTAAGGACACTATACTAGATGAGCGAAAATCAGGCTTTTGTGCCAGAGAGGCTGGTGATTTCGAGACACCGTCTCTAGCCCTGTGCTGATTTCTGGAGACTCGTTGTTCTTCCCAGGAAGAATCGCCTCCGCCAATACATGATGAAGGTCGCGCTCAGAGAGGATCATGTAGTCCAAGGCTCTCAACGTAGAGATTACACTGTCTGCACCTCCACCTTTATTAATGTTCTGGATAGACCCGAGCCCTACTGTAGAACCGAGGTTGATAACAGAGGCACAGAGGTTCCGAGCTCTTCTTTGGGCTGCCAAGCCGGTCATGAACAGTGACATGATCAGCACATCGCGATCCACAATTCAGAGAACTTACACTATTAGCAGCATCGTGGTTCGCCTGGAATGGCTGTCCAACTAAGGCCGATATTGAGGAGAATAAGAGAAAGAATCCAAGATCATCATCAGAGAAGACCTCGTCGAGAATCAGGGAACCGTCGACTTTAGGCTTTAGTACTTTCTGTAATGTGTCGTATGTCAGATCAGGAAAGTAGCAATTAGACTGAATCGCCATTTGCTACACCCCCGATAGGAGGCATGGTGCTAATAATGTGGTTGCGTAGGTTAACCACATCTTCCCTCTTGGTGACATCTGTTGCTTTGATCAGAATGTGGCAACCTCGCTCTTCTAACTCCTCTTGCCAACGTTCGCTGTTTCCAGCGTGCCTATTCTTATTAATATTTATTTCATATGGAGTTCCTGTATGTACGGACCGACCTGTAATCACGAAGTAGCGGGCACCACAGCGTACCATCCACCTGGTGATAGACTGTCATATTTGTCCACTAAGGCCAACAAGAACATATGCCCTAGCAGGGAAAAAAGACTGGAGGAGCAAGGGAGAAGAGTAGATGTGCTACGTTTCCACTCGGGAAGACCGTTATTGTTCAATAAACACATCGAGGGGTCGAGATGATCGTTTCGCTGCTGATCAAGAAGCACACGTGGAATGAAAAGACCCGATTGCTCTGGTTCGACAGTCCACAATCTATCGAGCCACCCCGGAGAGGATAACTACTGACCTTAAGATAAACAGTTCTTCATTCCAAATCAATTCAGTCTCCTCACACTCCTTCGCCTCGGTTCCCTTTTGCAGATAACTCTCAGTGCCATCCTTCCCCTCCGTTACTCCGCAATTCCCTGTGTGACCATTCTCCTTATCTCCATTTTCACCACGATCGGACAATGCCTCAAACCGAAGACAAATAATTTCATGTCCGACGTTGTTCCCGGACGAGCCACAGCTCAAATTCCGAGCAAAAATGGAAAATACGGCCCCGGACCGGGGAACGGCTCGGTGGTAGTGTTCCACCTCGGGATACAATACAATCACCCTCTGAGAGTTTTGCCCCGCACATGCTCGAGATCTCGAAAGGATTTCTGGCCATGCAGAGGATATCATTCGCCGAAAGGATGAGCTTGGACTTCTGGCTGTTCAGAACTGGCGAGGCAATGAACGCAACTCCAACAACACGACACTCGTTAAATATTTCTTCAGGGATGTGGAGAGTACCCGGAAATTCGCTCATGAACCGCTACATAAGGAGACTTGGGCATACTATAACCAGCATAACCCAGGTCACATTGGGATCTTCCACGAGACGTTTACTATAAAAGACGGATATGAGAGTATGTATGTAAATTGCCATCCAATTCTGCTTGGACAAGGCGAAATGAAGGGAAATAGTCGGAAGGACAGCGCAGAACGGTGGATGGGGACGCTTGTCGATGCTGATACGCCAGGCTTGAAATCATTCAAAGCGAGATTGGTAAAGATGCTTGGGACTCGAAATGATGCCCATTTTCGATTTCCAGCGGGTACCACAGGGATCTTTTCAGTATATACACACTGCAGAACCTGTTTGATGAAGATGATCGGGATTTACATAATTCGAATGCGTTCGGTGACCATAAGACACGCGGACGCCGGATGCACCAGTTACGCGGATGCGCAGGCTAATGGTCCTTTTCACTTGACCGTTCTGACCAGCCCCGACTTCCAGTTTCTTATGTTGCCTTCTTTTGGCTGGAATCGCCATTTGCAACATCTGGTATTGGGATAGGGCCGCCGGGAGAGTTCTCTAGCCTCGCCGTCAAAACCTCGACGCCTGTTTCGGTGACGAGCATAGTGTGTTCTACGAATCTTCCGGTTAATACCTAAAATTTTTAACTACCCTCTCAAGAATCTGGACATACCGAATTGTGCGGCGCGTTTGCCGTCCACTGTGACATTTGTCCAGTCATCTGGCCAATACATTTCTCGGTCGGTGCCCAGCGTCAGAATAGGTTCGATAGTGAATGTCATCCCAGGTTTGCATGTTCCAACAGCCTTGTTCTTCGCATAGTGGGGAATCCAAGGAGGAGGGTGGAATTCCGAGTTAATACCGTGACCACCCCAAGTCTTAACAACTGTAAGGCCTCGAGACGTTGCGTGCTTCTCGATGATTTTCCCAAATTCTCGAATTGGTGTACCGGGTTTGATGATAGCAATAGCCATATCGAGTGCCTCTCGCGTCGTCTCAATTAGTCTAATCGCGTCCGGGTCGGCCTTAGCCTTATCGCCAATGTAGTAGGTCTCGTTCAAGTCGGCATGATACCCGCCGTGGTATAGAGAAATGTCCAGGTTGAGAATGTCGCCATCAAGAAGGATTCGCTGATCAGGAATACCGTGGCACACAATCTCATTCGGAGAAGTACATAACGACTTAGGAAAGCGGTTATAGTTGAGGGGAGAAGGATACGACTATCCTCCGTCTTAGCGAAAACCAGGTTAGTTAAAAGTAGAAGAAATTCCGCTCACCTGTCGCTCAACACAGGCATTATGGCAAATTTCGTCCAGGTAATCAGTGGTTATGCCGGGTTTCAGCGCTGCGGCAGTGATGTCTAGGACCTCTCGAGCCAACCTGCACACCTTGCGCATGCCCTCCTGGCCCTTCATATCTAAGAGGTCCCATTTCGATCTGCTGAGCCGCATCTCACGCTTTGGAATACCTGTCTCGGCCCAGTCGGGATGCTTGATCGACTTTGGAACAGTTCGTCGCGGAGACAGTGGGTACACGGGTCTAACACTACCGCTAAACGGATATGCTAGAAAGGGGTTGTAGAGCCCGCTAGCTACACGGCGATTAGTGTCTAACGTAACATAAATGGTGCGAAACCACCGTAGACGAGGTGCTTACCACTTTTTGTTTTGTGGATGTTAGCCTTATGCGTGCTCTAGATACCGGTCAATATAAGATTCTGGGTGGGAAAACTTCCCCGCGAGGATGCGACTTACCCAGTTCCTTTTGAAGCAGTCCTGGGCGCAGAAGTAGCTTCCTTTGATACCCAGCTTTAGGCATGTTGGACACTGCAAGGACCCAGCTTTGTTGTTGCAATCGGCTCCCGAGCACTTATTCTCGTGATCGGACATTGTGAGGGCAATTTGAGTACAGCCCTCCGACAAGTCGAAGCAGCTCGAGATTGGTGCAGGATGCTTGATCAGGGTGTGGGGAAAAGAATTGTTGTGAATGGAAGTTGTCAGGTTTGAGGCTACTACAAAGAAAGAGGTAACCGTGGGACAGTCATACACGTGACCTTGTCGCCCTAATCGTGATTGGGTACCAGTCAAATTGTGGGCCCAAGCGGAGACTAGGGCCTAGATAGTATGTATACCGCTGGAGTGACAATCGGACGCTCCGATTGTGATGATCTTTGGGCCTAGGTAAGTCAGCGTGAGAATTACGCACATACCGTACACGGTATTTCTCTACTCCGTGTTAACTCGTCGAAACCGAGGTATTTAACTAAGTGGGTACTTGAGCCGAGCCGACCGTTTTGAATCGAGGCTAGTGAATCTTCAATCTGCATTTTGTTTCAATACCAGTCAGGCATCTAATTATCTCCAGATTACCGTGGGAGGTTTATTTTGGATAAAGCTTGAGTAAATAATCTCATGGAGGGCCTGGAGAGTTACCCCAGCTAGCGCTTACAGCCTTAGGTTGCCTTGCGAACAAGCCAGTGCCCCTTAAGTGGGACTGCATTAAATACCACGCCAGACTTTTGTAGGACCTAGCGCATGATCTCGAGGCATTACTCCGTACAGTTTCAAAAGCAACCTCGCCCATGTTACTCGGCCATACTGAAGGATACGGTATGGTAAGTGGTAACACGCTGTAATAAGACAACGAGTCTAGACTTCAGTGTGGTATTATAGATCTAATATATATTATGTACGCATGTGGGTAGCAGTTCGGTATTGTTTGAAATCAGTTGGCTGCGGAACAAGACTACTAGACACAACAAATATCTCAAGTTTCTTTATTAATTGTCAGGCTGGGATGACACCCCCGGCCCACCTGCCTAGGCGCTGGTTTTTGTTTTGGTCAAGTGGTAAAGTATGCCGTATTCTTTTCCGCACATTAAACCAGACGCGGCTCAATAGAGACTAAAAGTGTCACCAAAAGTTACAGGCTAGCAAGAAATGCAGCATAGCGGATCAACCCGAGTCTCTCGCTGAGGCCTCATGGAAGGCCCTCAACGACAGTGGATAAGGTGGCGCCCAAAATAGAAAGAAAAGCTGGCACATTCACCAAAAGAGTGCGTGTGCGGTGTTTGGGCAGCCATTCCTCAAGCGCGTCTTCATTCGGGACTCCGGCAGACTTGACAGCCCCAATGCGACCAAGAATCGCAAACATTGTGGGACCCCAGCAAAAATGAGCGAGGCTGAAAAGTGCGCCAGCAAGATAGAGATTGCGAGTCTCTCGGCTCTGACGGCTGAGGCCATTCACCATGCAGAGTACGGTGGCAGAGGGATAGGTTAGCGAGATGCCCCAGATACCAGGGCCCATGAAAGCGGGCAGGTATCGCGGGAGAATTTTGCCACTGGGGTGGGCTGCATCTTTACGTAGAGAAGGGTGTAAAAAGGCACCGAGAGAGATGTCTTGTGACCAGCTAAACATCAACGACGCTGATGACACAACCAGTGGAGTGATGCGAAGAACGGCTGTTCCCAGGTCAGAGGCATTGTTCGACCCAAGCTGCAGCACCATCGTAAAATTTGTGGATAGCGATAGTGCAACGGAATGTGGTTCAAAAGTAGGCGACCCGAATATTGAGCATTACACACATTTAAAGAAGCATTCAACCTCAGACCCATTGGGCGAAATTGGCGTCAAAGTTACCTATCTAGGTAGGTAATGCAGGGAGTGGTGGCCAATGAGGCTAGGGAAACCGTGGAGTGGAATCGCCTCGGCGTGGCTTGAACCTGTCAAAAAGCACACAAATGGGGCCTGCTATAAGACTTGCATAATGCCAGGTTCGCAGATTCGGCGAGGATTCCGCATTGAGCTTCGATTCGGCTTTCGGCCAAAGAAATATCAGATAGTATGCGGGTACTCGGTCATACCTCAAACGGTTCGGGAAGACTCTCGGGATTAATTCGACCTAACTCCCCGATGGCAGAATTGGTCATTCACCGGAGAGACAGTCGTAAGCAGTTTGGATTCAAGGGTGTGTGAATCGCAGCAGATAGTAGCCCGGGCAATCAACTCCGCTTTCCATTATTCCTGATACCCTTTTTGTCCCTCAGATCTATACTCCACAGTTACAGCCACGATAAAGTGATTGACCATGAGTAACCTCAGTCCAGACTATGATGCTATCGTCATAGGCGCAGGCTTCAGTGGTGTTCGCATTCTCTGGGAGCTCGATCGACTGGGTTTGAAAGCAAAGTGTTTCGACGCTGGGTCAGATGTAGGAGGAACTTGGTGGTGGAATCGATACCCTGGGTGTCGGACGGATGGTGAAGCTTGGGTATATGCTTTGAAATTTTTGCCAGAGCTACTGGAGGAATGGGAATTTACAGAGCGTTATCCAACACAAGAGGAGATTCAATGGTATCTCAGCCGCGTCGTTGATCGTTACGATCTACGCAAGAACATTGAGTTCGGCACACAAGTCAAATCCGCCCACTACAGCGATCGGGACAATTTGTGGACAGTTATTACGACGAGCGGCATCATTGCCACCTCGCGATATTTCCTTCCTGCCACTGGCATCACGTCTATCCCCAAGGAGCCATCTTTTCCTGGACTTCAGTCTTTCAAAGGGGAGATATATCAGACTTCAATTTGGCCAGAACATGAAGTCGACTTTTCAAACAAGCGAATCGGTGTGATTGGGACAGGTTCGACCGGCATTCAAATCATCACCAAGCTTGCCCCCATTGCCGAGCAGTTGACTGTTTTTCAACGAACACCAAACTATGTTCTCCCCCGCGCAGAACTATCCACTGGACCAAGAAAAAATAATCGCTATCGAAGATGGATTTGATGAGAACTGGGATATTGCCAGAATGAACCTGGCCGGCCACGCCGTCAAACATTCGGGGAGAACGGTCGCGAGCATCGCCGATCCAGAGGAGATTCGCCGTGGCTTTGAAACTGGCTGGTCTCGGGGTTGTTACGATTTCCAGCTCGGCACATTCGACGACTCTTTCATGGCTCCGGACTCCAATTTGGCCACGGCAAATTTCATCCGTGAGAAAATTCGCTCCATTGTCTCTGACCGTGATACCGCCGAGACTTTGTGCCCAAAATATCCCTTTGGTGCAAGACGCCCACCATGTGCAGATGGATACTACGAGACATTCAATCGATCTAATGTCACGCTGGTCGACGTCAGCAAGGATGAAACCGGCTTTTACGAAAAAGGCATCAAGACTGCGTCCGGGGCGGAGCATGAGCTCGACATGGCCATTCTGGCACTGGGCTTCGACTCGGGTACAGGAGCAATGAACAAGATCGACATCAGGGGAAGCAAGGGTGTGTCGCTGAAGGGATCTTGGGCGAACAGACTGGAGACATTCGCAGGTGTCCTGGTCCATGGTTATCCAAACATGTTCATTGTCTGCGGTCCTCACTTGCCCGCAGGCAATCAGCCTGTCAGTTTGGAGGCATTCGCAAGCTGGATCGGCAAGACCATAGAGCACATGGAAGTCAATGGCCTATCTAAGATTGATGTTTCCAGAGATGCCATGGATTCATGGACAACACATGTCGAGCAATTATGGGCTGGTTCCTTCCTGGCTCAACATGCTCACGAGCTGGGCTCTTGGTTTGTCGGTACCAATATTCCTGGCAAGCCATCCAGAATTATGTTTTACTTCGGTGGCATGGTACATTTGGAGCCTTGGCTTATCAAGGAACTAGAATCTCAGTGGTCGAGTATGACATTCACCGCTTTTGAAGGGGCTAGGAAGGCTAGCAATGGTGTGTGCAAACAAACCAGCACAGTAGGCGGAGTCTACGTCACACCTGAAATGCTTGAGTCTGTCAATATACCTCTTGAAGCTGATAAGGCTGGTATGACTCTTGCGGAGAAATCCGATTTCGTCAATGCTGCTACTTCCTTTTACATTGACGCCGCCGTCAACGACATGAGGAGACGTGGACTCACCCCTAAGGATGATTACCGTGTTCACTGGTGGAAGGTAATGGAAGATTTTGTTGACTCGGACGAGGGTCAAAGGATAGTTCAGGGGGCACCGCTGACGAAAGAGGGAGTCGAAAGTCTGGTCTCCAGGCTAGGAATCGAGGGCGAGTTGATCGCAAGAATGGGCCCGGAGATTGTAAACATCCTGACTGGGAAAACCCATCCTCTTGCACACATCATGAAGGACAATTTGCTCTTCCGAGTGTATCTGTCCGATGAGGGCAGGCGTACCAATCGCTACGTGGCGGAGTATGCCAACCTTCTCACCTCGCAGAGAAGAGGTCTCAACATTCTCGAAATTGGCGCCGGAACAGGAGGCACCACTTCCAAAGTTTTGAATCTATGCAGCCCGGATGGCAGCTCATTTTGCGCTAAGTACATGTACACGGATCTCTCACCAGGATTCTTCGATGTTGGGAAAGCAACTTTCAAGAAATGGGATTCTCTCCTCTCTTTCAAGGTTCTAAACATTGAGGAGGATCCGGCGAGCCAAGGGTTCGAAGGACACACATATGACTTCATCATTGCTGCAAACGTCATTCATGCCACAACACGTTTAACAACGACCTTGACCAACGTACGCAAGCTACTAAAGCCTGGCGGTGTCTTGGGTCTTGTAGAACTGACAAGGTTGACTCCTTTCTATAACCTGTCATTCGGTCCACTCTCAGGATGGTGGGCTGGTGTTGATGAGGGTAGAACGAAGAGTCCCCTGCAGTCCCCCGAGCAATGGGACGACTTGCTCAAACAGACTGGCTTCTCTGGCGTCGATCTAGCTGCTTACGATCTTCCTAGCCCACAGAGACATAGCTGTGTGTTGCTATCGACTGCTCTGGTGGATTCGGCGACCCGTGGACATTGATTTCGTTTTTATGACTGAGTTAACGTAGGTTCAGATTATATTCGTACATATCTAAATTTTTCAAGTCTAATCCACTTCACATGGATAGCAATTAGGCTTCAATCAGGCAAAATCATAGACCGGTAAAGCTGTCGATTTTACGTCTTCGTGTCTATATGAAATTTTGGTCTTGCGAGCATCTGTCAATAATGTAATGACGCCAACATGTATGTGTCAAGAAACAGGATTGTCACATTGATCAACCGTGCCAAGCCCACCAGCCGGTGGGTCGCACTGGATCCCAAAACTGGATCCTAAAACTGCAAATATGTATCTTTTGTATGGCGGCTCTATACAAAAGGTACATAACCATAATGTGAGCATAACTCAACTCCCAAACTAGGTAAAGGAAAAGTACAGAGGCTAAGTTATAATATGAGTGTAGTCCAGTGGACCCGCTACTAAAATTAATTCTAAATATATGATATAGAAGCGTAAAGAGCACGTACCTTTTGTATGGAGTTACCATACAAAAGATACCTAATTTTTTCCAACTTTGGGAGTGAGGCCCACTAACGCGGGTGGTGGACTTGGCCCCGTTACCTGGTCTTTTACCGGTAACACAATTGACCTCGGGAAAGTCCAGGGGTCCACGGGTCCACCCGTGGACAAATGTCTCCAAAGTTGTTTTGCTTATTACCTACATAGGTAATCTGTCCGCACAACTTCGGAAGCTGTAAAATCGGACCACTTGTTATTTTTCGCTTAGTGTATTTACTAGCCGTATTTACTAGCCATTGAAAACCATGCACTTGGGCCCAGTACTTCTATCAGCATGTGAGCTACCTGTTCCCGAGCTAATCGTACTGAATGCCGTAATTACAGGTAACGAAGAGAGCACCGAAAGCCCCCACAAAATCGGTGCTCGGTCGTCTATGCAGCCGAGCGCTGATCCGGGGGAGCCTGATCTACGTCTTACCTCGGAAAAAAAGAAATTAATAAATATTGAAGTGGATGACTATCTATGAGCGTACGCCTTTTTTTTTCTTTTTTGTGGTTGCCTTACAATGGCGGAGCCAATTCAGAAAAGGCGCCTTTTGCGCATGACAGTAGCGCACTATCGTCAACCCAATGTCAGCGAAGAAGATTTTTATCAATGGGTAACCGAACAGCATGCCGCACATGCAGCTAAACTACATGCCAAGAATGGGATCGAGGGGTTTTCTATCGTGAGTGCAGAATTGGGCATTTCACTGCGACTTATAGTTTCAAGCTAAGCCTCCCCGCAGTTTTTCGCGCCCAAATCCTTCCGTGACTTCACGTCGGAACTTAATCAGATGCGCGGAGGGCCTTGGCGGGTCCGTGATTTTGATGCTCAAGTAGAATTCTTGTTCCGTGACATGGAAACATTCTATAAGGGAGCAGCCGACGCGGATTTCCAAGCTTTGCAGAAAGAAGAGGCGCCTTTTATCAGGGCGAAGGGGCAGAAATCAGTATTGGATGGGTTGAGACGTACGTTAGTGAGGGGAAAGTAATTAATCTCGACGAGACTGGTAAGCCCACTTTCCCGGTCTTCAACGAGATGAGCAAGAGGCCATAACCGAGAATTGTTGGTTTGATGCCTACTAGTTAGTACTTATGTAGGTATGGAAGGCTTTGCAATCTTTGAACCCAAGTCAACAGAATTACTTTGTCACTTTTCCTTATAGGCTATAATGTATTTGAATTATCCGTCATTTCCCATTCAATTTACCATGCGTCACAATACTTACCAACATTATACTAGTGCCTAGAAATATATATTTGACGAGGCTGATGCTCGACATAGACAAGCGAGCTAAACAAAAAGCATGTCAGCAGGTCTCCTACTAGGTACTATCCCAAACTAGATATCCCGTGCTCATAGCATAACACGCTGGAGTGCTAATTTCGAAACACCATGCACCAATTGTAGTATAGAATCCTCATTGGCTTCAATCGCTTGCAATGTCACCTTTGCTACGCTAGAAAGCCCATCGCCCATAGCGGCAACCCTACTCATGGAGCACTTTTCTGCGCCCGAAGAACGCGAGGATCCGGGGACATCTTTAGAGGCGGGTCTCATGCACTCGCTGATCAGCGAGTGCATCTGCATGATGTTCGTCTCCACAATGCACATCAAGACGAGAGATGAAACCGACGAAGTCTTAGAGAACTCGAAAGTACCAACAGCCAGGCCCGGCAACTGAGTCAGCAAATAGGAGCTGCCTTCGCCTTCTTTCAGATTTAAAGCGCTACCTCGGACCCCCATTTTCAGTCTCACCTCTAACCACGCCTTGATGTGCTGTAGAATCTTGTCATAAGACTGAAGAAGGCACATGTAGCTAGAAAGGACAAGTAGCTGCGAAGATTGGTCCAATACGAGCCTCGCTAATCCCTGCGTATCATTTCTTGATCTGCATGACTCGAGCCGAGAGCAGATGCTCGTGAGGAGTTCCGTATATTGACTCGAAAGTTTGAACGTGCGATCCACTGGAAGTTGTGTTTCGCCGTCCGGACACGTCAGAAAATCCTCAGAACTATCCCGTTGGCCGTCTTTCTCTGGTTCAACCATGGGTATCGAATGCATATGCTGGTGCAGCTGCAAATTGGAGTTGGACAATTGGCGGATCCAAGAAGACATATTCGAATGATGTGTTTCCTGAATGTTATTGGAGGCTCTTCCCGGTGTCTCTGGTTGGCTCGCAGCTGCAATTCGGGCTCTTGGGTATCGTCGACATCAGGCGACTGCAGAAGGTCTGAAGGAGACAATTCGTTACCGTACCCCGAATCTGTGCCTGGATTCGGGACATCGCAGCTTCGAGAGTTTCCCCTTCTTTGATCAAGATCCATCATGTTGTCTTCATCCTGGGGCTGATGAGGGGAAAGAGATATATTTCTCCCCAAAGACGCCGAGGGGAAAGAAGGGTGCATCGCGGTCGGCGATGTGAAGTCACACAACTCCTCGGATGAATGCTCGCTCGGAATATCTCCCCAGTGTCTATGTGCCGCTTGAACCACGGTCCTGAGATTTGGAGGACCTTGGGAGTATGACTGATGGGTCATGTGGAGGTTGGGTGCTCTCGCCTCGGCGCCTGCAGGACGATACCGAGCCGCTAATTCTGGGTCAATGTCGGCTCGAAAGGCCGTGGAATCCGATTCAAGATTCAGGTCAGAGGACATATCTAGCATAGTTATTGGTAGATAATTGAAATCGTTCGAGATGCCGTTGTCCACATCATTAGTGCTTTCTTCCTGGGTAGCTGTGATCAGAAGTAAGTCTCGTGTATTTTACCCAGATCCATTGAAGAGCAGCTGCAATATACCGCAGACTTACCATAATTCTGGCTTGCAGTCTCAGCATCCTGATGGGATTGTAAATGTGGCGGGTGGGGGTCCTTGTTGGATTGTGCTCGAGACCGTAGCCTCATCTGTCGAGGAGTACATCGAACGCCTGCCCGAGCACACCGCACACAAGTGCTGCTGTTACTCTCTCTCCTGCAACGTAACTTCTGGCCATGGCAGCGATCGCAGGCTCGATGGGCAAACCCTAGATCGTGCACAAGCATGTTCATTCCACGTCCGGCGGTGTGACTCCGACGTGACTCCGGTTCTGCCCAATACAGCACGGACTCCTACTAATCGGACGAGCCCTGATCGAACAAAGGAAGAGAGGCACAACCGACTTAGAACGGGAACTTAAGAAGCCAACGCTTTTCGGTGATGGATCTAGCTGCTACATTTTTATAACTTTAGAGCTTACTCGGCCATAGGTCAAACGGACCCCTCTTCAAACACTTCGTATTTTTTTACTCGCCTTTTCTACATCAAGAGACAGGAAATGGTTTGCCATTGGACTTGGTGTGCTGGTAGGGACCAGGGTAGCATTGTGGCGTTCGTTTCCCACTTCACGGATTACTAGTGAATACATACTGCGTGGGTGTCGAGAACACGAGGCGAAACATCCCCAAGGCCTCCACACACTCCAACTGAGATTTGCCACGCAATCGTAACTAGGTTTCTGCACTCCAATGCATCACTCTCCTCTGTCAGAGATAATATCTCGCCTATCACAGTCCTTTTTTCTTGTCGGCCGAAGGCGCAGCATTTGGGGCTATCAGGAGGATCCGTTGCGGAAAGGAATTAGACAGTCCGAGCTTGGTATATGATTCGTCGCGGCTGAGGGATCTGCATGAGTGGGTTTACGTGCTGCCGAGGTCGTTAGCAAATCATCTTGTACAATATACAGATTTGTCTGAGCGTGCATGCTTAGCGGGCTTGGCCTGTGGATACCAGCATACTTGGCTCCTGGGCTGATATTTCCTGTGGTTATGTATGTACCCTCTCTGGTAAGAATTCTGTCGACATGGCTCCACCAAGACTAGACTAATTCTTGATAGCGCGGCGCAGTTAAGTCTAGAGCCTGTAATTATTGATTATTATAATATATACTGCTCGGTTGTTAAAAAACGAGAAAAAATACTACTTTAAAAAGATCAGCGAGATCTACATCGATAGAATTCTTACCAGTGGGTGGAGGGGGGTAATATTTAGAATTAACTTTAGCAGGAGATCGACGAAATTAGACTTATTTTGACTACTTTTATTAGCCAGTTCCAGAGTTGAGTTATTTGTGTTCAAGCACGGAGTAACCTGTACTCCGTGCTTTGTACCTTTCATATGTCAAGTCCATACAGAAGATACCTAAGTTGATATCCGGTGGGCCCCGTGCGGGCATGATTATAGCCTCCATTGTCCGTCGTACCAACAACATACAATCCTGTCGTCCTCCCTTGGCATTCTGGGTCTCTACCTCTACCCTCGACCATCACAAGCAAATAATTTTCTCCCGGGGCGGATATTACATAGGCACAGTCGCACCTCATCAAAATCGACCCCACTATTCTGCAACCCTCTATAATTTAGAAAAATCTGGGCTCCTAGATTTTTCCTCCATAGTTACGAGCGCCAAGCCTGCCTAATTAAGCTTAGTACCGCTCTATAACTATTACAGATTTTGTTTTCGAAAGTGGTCTTGAAGGCTTACTGCCCACGTGACCTTTATTATTTCTTAGTTTTATACGGTTTGACATTACTTCCGCCTTTCAAGAGGATGGTCCGCTGGTTTAAAATACCTAAAATGAGGTTATATAATCTAAAGATAGCCCTGGAGGACCCTTGGGACGTAAACAAAAATGCCAAGACTCCCCCCCCCCCCC
>CAJVRC010000843.1:563334-627402 GCA_911456345.1 Penicillium egyptiacum
TTCGAGCCCGTCGCCTGTTATTTCCAGTGGGATTCCCGATATGATCCAAAGTGGAGTTGAATTAGATAATTTTTCTTTCTCTTTCACTTGCAACTTGGAAATCACCTGGCGAGTGTATGAGACAGTATTAATTAATAACCGTAACTTTGATTTCATGCGACAGGTTGTAAGGCCCTAACGCTTGTCGCCACGTCGCTCATCCACTATACTTTGGACGCGCTCTTGTCTTTGTTCTGGGGTAGATAAATTTGGAGAGCATTTTTCCCATCCTTGTAATTCCAACTTCCCCGTGTTCCCTAGTGCTAAACATGACGACCGACCCGCCAGAACTTTCGAAGTCGCTGGTAAACAGCGGGCAGGGTAAGAATATATCTCAGTCGAGATATGGGAGTCAGCGGGAAGATATGCTAACATCTATTTTTCTTTGCTAAGGTGTGGCTGCGAATGCAGCCGACGTACCTGTTTCCAGCCCCGTTGCAGCAAATGGGACGTTGGGGGAAGGAGACAACTCAGATGACGGTGAAGATCAACCGGCAGTAGCCGTTGATGCCAGCGCTGCCAAGAAGAAGAAGAACAAAAAGAAGAAGCCCAAGAAGAAACAGCCAAAGACTCAGACCGATCCTCCCTCAATTCCCATATCCCAGCTGTTCCCGAACAACACCTACCCCAAGGGAGAAGAGGTCGAGTACAAGGACGACAATCGATACCGAACTACCAGCGAGGAGAAGCGATACCTGGATAATCTGAATTCCGATTTTCTTTCCGATTATCGCCAGGCAGCTGAGGCGCATCGTCAAGTCCGTCAGTGGGCACAAAGAAGCATCAAGCCAGGTCAAACCCTCTTGGAGATTGCCAACGGCATCGAGGATAGTGCGCGACGTTTGGTGGGGCATGATGGCCTGACCGAAGGCGACTCTTTGATAGCCGGTATGGGATTTCCCACCGGTCTGAATATTGACAACGTTGTCGCCCATTACAGCCCAAATGCAGGCTGCAAGACGGTGCTCAAGGAAAGCAATGTGCTCAAGGTCGATATCGGTATCCACGTAGGCGGTCGGATTGTGGACAGTGCCTTCACAATGGCATTCGATCCTGTCTATGATAATCTACTGGCAGCCGTCAAGGATGCAACCAATACTGGTGTGCGGGAAGCTGGTATCGATGTTCGAGTCGGAGAATTGGGTGGCTTAATACAAGAGGCTATGGAAAGCTACGAGTGTGAAATCAATGGCAAGACTCACCCGATAAAGGCCGTTCGTAACTTGTGCGGCCACACAATCCTTCCTTACTCGATCCACGGGACCAAGAATGTCCCTTTTGTCAAATCCAATGACATGACAAAGATGGAAGAAGGGGATGTTTTTGCTATCGAAACATTCGGCAGTACCGGTGCCGGCCGATACGTCGAAGGGGGTGAAGTCTCTCATTATGCTCTACGCGGTGACGCAAACAGGAAGGACTTGACTCTTTCCTCGGCAAGAAATGTATTGGGCGCTATCAAGAAGAACTTTAGCACTATCCCTTTCTGCCGGCGCTATTTAGACAGAATTGGACAAGAGAAGTATCTCCTTGGTGTATGGAATTTCCTTCAAAACATTTGGATTGGGACTATTGACTGACATGAAAGACAGTTGAATAACTTAGTGAAATCGGGAATTGTCGAAGATTACCCCCCTTTGAATGAGAAAGAGGGGACCTATACGGCCCAGTTCGAACACGCAAGTCACTCCCCTTCTTCTTTTCTGGAGACGAACACCCCACTGACGGAACTCAGACAATTCTACTTCGGCCTAACGTTAAAGAAGTTATTACTCGCGGGGATGACTTCTAAAACGTATTCGTCATTTTTCTTGTTCTTTCTTTTTTTGGAGGTGGACTCAAGGGCCTCTCTTGTACGAAAGATATATCAAAGGTTCATAACTTGGCACGCGGAACATGAAAAGCAATCAGGACATTTACTTTTTACTTCTCCCCACCGGATTTTCTTTCTCTTTCCTTTCTCAAACAGCACATCTCGGTCGTAGCCTCCAGGACTGAAATACTAGTACATTACGCATCTTTCTGGATTTCGGCCGTGGGTCCTTCAGGCAGATCCGGGTTTCGGCAAAGTTTCTATTTTCGGTGTTAGACCCTAATTTACGATGGCAGCTCTGGGGTCTCTCGGGATACCCGTGGACTGCGGCGATACGTGTCGAACCAGATGCCGATTGTACTTATTGACCATTTATATTGAATTGGCTTTACAGACACATGAAAAGCCGCTGGTTACTAGAGAGACTGCGTTGTGATCCAGGATTAAGTATCAATATCTTGCTCAATTAGCGAGGATTGACTTCTAGTTCATCGTTCACTTCGAAGGGGATCCAAATCCTTTTCAATATGGCCAGCATCGCAGAACAGCTAATTGAAAGCATGAACGCTGTTGAAGTAGCCATCTTCGAAGGTCAAGATGCTACGCGACAGCAGCTGGCTCTGGCAGCCCGCAAGCTCTTCCATAAGCTGGAAATAAAAGAGGAGAAAACCATGCGACTTGCTATGGAGGAGCCAATCATGTTTTCTGTTCTTCAAGCCCTCATTGGTATTGGTATTCTTGAGGGCTGGGCTGCTGCCGGTGGCGGCGAGAAGAATGTGAACGAGGTGGCCAACATCAGTAAAAAGGAGATGGAACAAGAGCTTTTATTTAAGGCCTCAATTGACGATACGATAAAATCCAAAGCAGTTACTAATCTACCTACAAGGCCATCGACTACGCCTCATGGCCGCGAACCATATTATCGAGGAAACAGCAAACGACCACTACGCACCTACGCCTTATTCCCTTGCTACTGGGGATTTGAGAACCCAGGTCGCCCCAGGCCTTCAGATTAGGTAGGTTACAACGTTTCTGCACAATGCAGTCATTCGTGACATTCAGGCTCACAAGGAGCAAATCACTAGAACTAACCACGTCGCACCATGTATCATGCACTGGCCCCATTTCTTGGCTAAGACCAACTACTGCAAGCCCCTAGACAACGCGGCTAGCTGCTATATAGACACATTTCCTGAAAAGGAGAGCTTTTTCGGGCGTTGCAGTGCGAATCCCGTTCACCAGGAGAGTTTTTCATCCTTTATGGATGTCTGGGCTAAGGGGAAAAGACATTGGCCACTGTTTCTATGACACTCAAGCTCTGCTGATGGTGCTGATCTGAGTGATGGTAGTGCCTTTGTTGTGGATGTTGGCGGGCACCACGGCATAGATCTTATGCGTGCGGCTGAGAAGCACCCGGATCTTCCCCTTGGGTCTCTTGTCCTCGAAGATCTTCCAGAAGTCGTTGGGCCTGCCGAACTTACCACAGACAAAATCAGGACTGTGTCGCATGATCTCTTCGATGAGGGAGTATCGCAGCCTGTTGAAGGTAGGATTGTTCATTCTTTCTGTACGGGGATGTTGAGAAACTTACCGCAATGTCAGGGGCTCGAGCCTAGCTAGGAAAGACCGGAGATTCAAATCATTCCCGGTCCATGATTTGCTTGGGAGCAAAGTCTCAGCACACTATGGCAGAGCCCTTCCTGGCACCGAATGCTGCGTCTTTCCGATGTGCCTTGGCTACGGGATCACCAGATCGGATCCGAGATACTCTTTCCCGCTGCTGGCTATATTACTATGGCTATGGAAGCTATTCGTCAAACCGCGTGCGCGACTGCGACAAGTCAAGATCAAAACGCTTTGAAAGACAGAAAATACCAGTACTGTCTTCGGAATGTCCAGTTCCCTCGAGGTTTGGTGCTTGAACGATGATGTTGAGATCCATGTGATACTTTTATCGATACCCATGGCAAAGTTGGGACAGGGATGGTGGGAATACAAAATCTTCTCTCGCCAAATCTGATTCACCAGGATTATCATCGACACATACCTTGACCCCAGAAAAATGGAAGATCAATTCAACAGGATTGATTCGACTAGAGATTAATTCCAATACGTCGCTGTTCCAATCTCCGGAGAAGCCTGCAGCTTGCCTTTGATGGACCCAACGCCTGGACAGATGTGGTACAAGTCTCTAAGAAGAGTCGGTTACTCATATGGCCCTGATTTCCAGAGACTGGGAGCAGTCGAAGGCACACAGGGAAAGCCAACAATCCAATCTCTTATCTCTTTGGAGCCGCCACAGTCTTAAGTGGCAACCACAATCCGAATATCCCCTGCATCCAGCTCCTCTAGACAGCCAAGCCTTTTACCTCACTTGCCGGTGGCTACCGTAGTAAGATCGATAAGCTACTTGTTCCCAGAGGCATCAACCAACTGATCATCTCCGGCCAAATCTGGAGATCTGGGGAAGCGGTCTCTGTGATCACACGATGCGTCAGTGGGTGCGTCTTTGTACCATCCTGCCACTGGACCTCTCATCACGCGGCTCAACGGCGTTTCATTTTACCCATGTTGGAAAGTCGAGAGAATATTTGTGTGTCACGTATATACCCAGTCAATATGGAAACCAGATTTCCAATTTCTGGACACGGACAAGAAGCTCCAACAAGCACTGGTCAGAGTTGATGACAACGATGAGTCTCACATTCAAGAGATTCTGGATTTAGCAGCTCACAAGAGGCCAAATTTAAGGGTCCTCGAGTTTAACCTCGTACCTGGCAGTACAGAATCTCTATGGCTTGCCGAAGATTCAACACCACGTCCAGTCCGCGCCGCCCTCACTGAATTCCACTTTGCTGCCAACGACGCAGACGCCGTGCTGGCCGTCCTAGGTATGCAGAGTGGCCCGCAGCACGCAATGCTCGCTTCAGTGTTCTGGACCCTTTCAACGAAAGCTTCATAATACCAGCAGGAAGCTCCAATTTTGAGCTCCTAGTGGTTGGGTGGACCCAACACGAACAAGTCGGCGGGCTTGAAACACTCGCACGCAATTTACGCCGCCTTGCTTCTGAAGGCGGCATTGTGGTGTTCTATAATCCGCGCCAGACAGGCTTGCCAGAAGGCAAAACACCGATGAACGAAAGTAACCCTCTTCACGCACTGCAACGCTTCGGTCTCAGCAAGCTTCGCCAGACGATGACTGGGAGTTGCTTCACTGCGGATATCAGTGCTGAACCCTATCCCCATCGACGATAAAAAAGTGGTCGTTCTATATTTCTCGCTTATGCGGTCGGCATTTATTGATCACACCGTCTCACACCTTCGGGAATCTGGTTAGGACATTACCGAGATCAATGTCAACAAAGACTCCGATAAAGAGCTTTCAAAACTCCCTCGCGGGTCAAGAGTGAGTGCTTGTCCTCGACGGGTTGTCTCGGCCATTTCTCGTAACAGCAGCGGAGATTGAATGGGCAGCTTTTCAGAAGATAATACACAAAAAAAGCAACCTGGTTTGGGTAACTCAAGGATCGCAAATGAGGCCTACCGCACCGCTCAAAGCTGTTGCTCATGGCATTTTCCGAACTGTCCGCGCGGAAGTTCCCATGATTCGCATTGTCACTGTAGACGTTGAGTCAGCTACAACAGAGAATATGGACACCAAACTGATTGCCATCAATATGGCTCTCAGACAAGTGAGCCCAGTGAAAGATATACAGCTTCCCATTGAGTGCGAGATTGCTGAACGTGACGGTCTGGTGCATGTTAGCCGAGTTTGGCCGGATGCCGGGGTAAATAGACGCAAGGTTGAAGACAACACAGGAGGCGCTCCATTAATAATGACCAATTTCCATGGGTCAGGATCTACCATTCGCTTGGTCACCAACAGGTCTGGTAGCTTGGAAGAGCTGCACTTCGCCGCCCAAGGCCCCGATGAGTCCCAAGATCGAGTGGTGAGACCGGATGATGTTGAGGTTGAGCTATTCGCCTCTGGTTGTAACTCCAAGGATTTGGACGTAGCCATGGGCTATTGCTCTCGAGGCTCAGATTGCCTCGGTCTAGAGGGTGCTGGTGTTGTCATCCGTGTTGGAGACTCGGTCAGCACTCGCTTTGTCGGTCAGCGGGTGGCAGTCTTCGGGCAGGGCTGCTTTGCCAACCGAGTCACTATCCCATGAAAGGCTACCTTGGTCTTACCTGATGACATGGCATTTGACCGGGCTGCAGCACTCCCAGTCGCCTATCTTACCAGTCTATATGCACTTCGCCGTCTCGCCGTGGATGGGTCTTTATCCACTCAGCTTCCACAGAAATTGGAGTCACATGCGTTCTTGTATGTCAGAATTCGGATTGTGACGTCTTCGCAACCGCGGAAAATCTGGAACAGCGCCAATTTCTAGTTCAACAGCTTGGGTTGTCCGAAAGTCACGTCATTACCTCAACTCCTACAGACTTCGCTCGCGCACTGGTTATCGCAACTAAAGGCTTCGGTCTTGATGTTATTATCAGTCAGCCTGGGGACGAAAATTTGGACAACGAATCCGTGCGATTGCTTGCGCCCAGCGGACGACTTGTCCGGATCACCAACGGTGGTGCCGATGCTGGTAATCTGGTGTTCACGGGATCTTTGCTGCGAACTTGTCTTTCCATAGCTTGGACGTATCAGCTTTGACGCTGGAGACTATCGAACAGTAAGTCAAGATCCGGTCAAATAACCGTCCCCTCCATCCAGTACTGACACTTCTATTCGCAGTGTCTTCTCGGAGCTGTCTCAGCTCATTGCGGAGGGAACGTACCCCTCCGGGTACCCAGCACAGTTCTGGGCTATCAAGAGATACCGAAGGCGTTTCAAATTCTTCGAAAAGGGACTCATCTGGGAAAGATAGTTGTTTCAAACGGCGAGAGTGCAAAGATCACCATTTTGGTAAGAGCTCAAAAAGAACTTGACTTGGTCAATCTCTAATTTCTCTAGGCCCGGCCTGCAACGACTTTGGCCAAATCTGCCATACGCTCGGATCATTGTTACATCTTTGCTGGGGATTTGAGGGGTATATGTGGTAGTCTTGCTACTCATCTGGCCTCCAACGGAGGCAAATACATTGCAGTTTTGTCTCGCAGTGGTTATGAGGATCAAGTATCTCAGACCGTCCCTCAAAATATCAGAGCATTTGGGTGCTCTCTTGACTTGCTTCAATGCGATGTCACTTCTATCAACGATGCCGGGCAGGCTTTTAACAAACTCTCTGCTCCCGTTGGTGGGATCATCCAAGGTGCTGCCGTATTTAGGGTAAGGCACAGCTCCCCGAGCCATGTCTTTTTATTAGGCTCCTACTGATACAACAACTTTCAGGATCAGACGTTTGAATTCATGTCCCATGCCGACATGCCGCTTTATCGAGCAAGGTGATTGGCACATTCAACTTACATACCGTGTCCCTCGAGACCAAGCAGCCGATCTCATTCTTCACTATGCTATCCTCCATCTCCGGCGTCATAGGCCAGAAGGGCCAGGCAAACTACGCCGGCGGTAATGCATTCCAGGACGCTTTCGCAGAGTACCGCCGTGCACTTGGATTGGCCGCTATTAGCATCGACCTCGGACCCATAGAAGACGTCGGCGTCATCCACGGCAACGAAGATCTACAAAACAGGTTCGACGGGAGTCCTCTGCTGTTAATTGACGAGGGCTTACTGCGCCGGATCTTCGACTACTCTATCATTCAGCAACATCCAGACGCAGACCGCCGGCTGAATCTCTCGAGTCAGGGCCAAATGATTACAAGTCTACTGGTCCCCCAACCTGAAGATAGCGACCTCCTCGGAGATGTGCGGTTCAGTGGATTGCGAGTCCTCCAAAGACAAGGACCTTCAAAGTCTTTTGCTGTTGGCACACTCCCAGAATCATGACCGTACAGCTTTGCGGGCTGCTGCTGTTACGGTCGTAGGGGCGCGGCTGGCCAAGCAGCTGCGCTTAACTGATGTCTTGGATCCAGCACGCCCTCTATCGTACTATGGAATGAATTCGCTCGCGGCCGTAGAGCTACGAAGTTGGGTCCCTTTGACATTGGAAGTGCAGCTCACCACGTTGGATGTAATGAATGCTGCAAGCTTGGGGGAACTGTGTGACAAGGTTGTCGGGAAAATGGCCATCGTCTAGTTTATTAGTCGCTGGTCACTAGATCTAACATCTCTCATTATTGCTTAGAGCCAGGTGCATATTCAGAGAGGCCTACCATAGCTTTATATCCGTCTTTAAGTAAAGTCACAAGCCCTGTATAAATGATCTCTCTAAACAGTCACTTCGACATCCCCCAGCTCCTCACGATCGCTCCTCTCCCTCGCGATATCCCTTCCGGTTACCAAACCCCAAAGATAAGAATTATTAACAATCTCATGACCACACTCCTTCAAAATCTCTCGCACTAGTGTCCGTATCGGGACAAACAGCACTGGAGTTATCTGCCTTGCATGTAGTATTTCCTATCTTAGGCTGTGCACTCATTTAACGAGACACAGATGGACGAGCCTCGACCCGATAATCCCATTGTAAATAGCGTAAATGGCTAAATGGGGCAAATCCATCAAACTGACGAATTGGAGTTGTCCGATGTAGCCTGTTGCCTAGCCCCTCCTGATGGACATGTCAGACGGATTACGGAGTAGAGTCAACAGCCTTGAAATGCTCTCTCCATCTCACATCCTCAAAAGAATACATATATCGTCTACTATGGGCAATTCAGCACCTACAGAACCAGCTCCCGCCTACGAGGACCTATTCCACCAACCTTCAAGCTCACGGAATGGTGTAAGTAACCTACTCCAAGATCCGAGGGAGGGCGTATGGACCCCGTCAGCATTCTAACATAAAATGAATAGTATGCTATGGTCGGTCAAACAGACGATACCGATGAGCACCGAGACGTGGAACAGGGTCACCATCTTCATGATATTCCCCCGATCGGAGTGACCCCCATCGTGACGGCTGAGCCGGATCAACACACCCACTGTGCAGAATGTGATCGGCAGCGGGAGCGCAGAGAGAGACGGGAGAGTTCCCAGAAAGCATGTGGCATGGTTGCGAAAACGTTCATCCTGATTTCTCTGTTTCTGATGATATTGGGGATCGTTAGTGTCCAGGCTTGGAAGGATGTTCGTATGAAGAAGTCGCATAGTTAGACTAGTCTTAGTCCTTGTATGTGTATGTGCTACTAAAAGGGATGTTAGTATACTTTTGTCCTAGTCTAGTAGACTTAGGCAGATAGACGAACACATTCCATGAGGTTTCCTAGTCTTGTTTAGTAGCTCCACCTTACATGAACAAGCACTCCCACTGGAATCATATCGCGTAGCTACTGTTTACTGTTTACTGTTTACTTCCTTGCTTTCTATCTATCATTCATGGAGAAAATTTGAGCTTATTCAATATTGTATTGAATATCAAAAATGAATATCAACACTGTAGTCGTATATAACAGGATCCAAGACAAAAAAAGAAACACCATGCAATCTCTAACAAAATATAACATAAAAGTCGAAGGAAGAAAAAGCCATCAAGTCATAATAGATGCTTCTGTGCAAAACATATGCAAATGGATCTAAGCAGAGCCAAGGTACTTAAGCACATTCTCACGTTCCTCAACAGGCAACATGGAAAGAACCTGCTGCACACCGCGCAAACCACCCTCCTTGTTCCCAATAAGCAACTGAGCAACCTCAGACGCAACGCCATCAGTACGCAGCGACTCAACCTTGCTCTGAACAACCTTCTTGTTCTCCTCGTACCAAGTAGCAACCTTGTGGTCATCGTGCTCGAGTTCCTCGTCCAGCATACCAGTCCAGGCGTGCAGGGTGCGGAGGTGGGCAGCGCGAAGGGATCCGCTGGTAGCGTCGGCACCAGAGGCTGCGTGCGCCGAGGCGGCGACCATGCGCTTGACGATGGTCTCTTCGCTGAGACGGCGGCGCAGACGCCAGTAGAAGAAGCGACGGGAGTTGACCCACTGCAAAGGCTTGCGGATAGTGTCCTTGGCTTGCATACGGCCGGCGCGGTCGTGCAGGTCGGCGAATTGAAGCGCAATCTGCATGTAAACGGGCAGGAGCTGCTCCTCGCGGGCGGCCATCTTCGCCTTGACTTCGCTGAGCTGCTCGTTGGTAAGGGAGGTGTCGGCCAGGGAGCGGCGGAGCTCGCCGTAGGTCGCGTCCAGACGGGCCATAGTGTCCAGCTGCTTCTCGCGGCGGTACTTGATGTTCACCATACCCTCGGGCTCGAGCACACCACCGCGGGAGTCTTCGTCGGCGTACATCTCCATCTGGTCGGGGTTGATGGTGGGGTCAACGACGACCCAAGATCCACCGCGGAGCTCGCCGTGGGGAGGAATGTACACGAAGATGGGCTGCTCGTACTTGACGAGAGCGTCGACGATGTACGAACCGTACTTGAGAACCTCGTTGTACATGTCACGCTGGCCACCGGAGAATCCCCTCCAGTTAGCCAGGATCATGACGGGCAGCTGCTCGCCGTTGTTGAAGTCGCGCAGAGCCTGGGCGGTCTTGTAGGCCGAGTTGGGGTACCAGACACCACCGGCCTCGGTGGAGATCATCTCCATAGAGTCGGGGTTAGCGGGATCGGCAGGAGTGACGTTCTCCACCGAGCGGGTCTCGACGGCAATCACACCCATGGGGATACCACCGAGGCGGGCACGACCGACAACGACGGTGCGAGCCCAGCCACCAAGGGCCTCCTCGAAGGAGCCTTTGTCGAACAGACCAGGAAGGAAGCCGTCAACGTCCTCCTTTCCGCCGATGAGCCATCTGACATCATAGGTTTGTTTGGGAGGAGGGAAGTAGGCAACGTCACGGTCCCAGCTGTCCGACCAGGGGCGAATGGGGATAGGAGCATTCTTTTTGTCGGGGACGAAAGACATCCACTCAACAATCTTCTCAACGCCCTCGAAGTCATCGTTGGCAGTCATGTGAGAAACACCGTTCTTGTACATGATCTGGGTGCCACCAAGCTGAAGGTTGGAGGTGTAAACCTCGCGACCGAGCAGCTTGTTGATGGCAGGGGCACCAGTGAGGATGATGGGCTGGCCCTCAACCTGGATGGCACGTTGACCGAGACGCACAAGGTAAGCACCGATACCGACAGAGCGGCAGGTAACGAGAGTAATAGTGAAGATATCCTCGTAGGCCTTGGAAGTGGCACCAGCAATGAGACCGGAACCCTTCAGACACTCGACACCAAGACCGTCCTTGGCACCAATGACGGTGGTGATCTTGTGGCGCTCCTCACCCTCATCGTTGATGGGCTCGGTGATGACCTCCTTCTTCTTGCTGGCATCGAAGCGCTTCTTGACCTCGGGAGTGAGGTAAAGGTACTTGAAGCCGGCCTCGGGTTTCTCCGGGTCGTTCCAGGCAACCGAGAAGAAGGGGATCAGCTCATCGGCAACGCCGATGCGGGCACCGGAATTAGCAGACAAGTAGATACGGGGAATACCCAGCTTGCGGGCTAGCTCAGTGCACTTGTGGAAGAACTTGTCTTCCTGAGGACCGAAGGAACCAATCTGGAAGGTGATGTCGTTGGCGACAATGATGAAACGTCTGCCGCGAGGGTACTCGGGAGTACGGGCAGTGATGATCCAACCAACCATACCGTGAGTGTTGGTACCAGGCTCGCGAGACACCTCGACAAGGTTGTCGGTGTCATCCAAGACCAGCTCGCTGTAGTCAATACACTCTCCAACGGGAGGGCGCTTCTCGTACAAGGAAGGAATCTTCTCGGCAATCTTGGTCCAGCTGTTCTGGAAGGCCTGGCGGAAAAGCTCGGGGAAATCGTATACGTACTGAGTTCCCATCAAGTGAGCCTTGTAGCGCTTGGGCTGCAGCCACTCCTTGGTAGGGTACGGGGTGGAGACAGGGCGGAGATGCATAGAGCCCAGCTTGGCAGTACCACCAATGCTCTGGAAGATCCACTCGCCCTTCTCGGACTTGCGCTCGATGTACAGCTCGACGTTGATGATGAAACCGTAGGTGTTGCTGATAATCACACGCAGGGGGTAGGGCATACCGGTAGCCGGGTCGGTGCAGAGGATGCGGATTTCTGCGCCGGTGACACGGAGGCGCCACAGACGGCGGCCGAAGCGATCGAGGAAACCGGCCAGGGCTTGTTCGACATCGACGGGCTGGAGGTTGAAGACGGGAGAGAAGTTGATGAAGATGTGATTCAGGTCGGAGTTGTTGTTGCCAATGATCTCCAGGGCGTCCAGGATGTCGTTCATGAGGCGGTCGGCCTCCGAGATCAGGTACTCAGCGGTGGGAATATCATCACGCAGACGGCCGGGACGAACCACAGCACGAACAAAGTAGCGCTTGTCAATAGCCTTGTCGTTCTCAGGGCCCTTGCCAATAGCCTCGTAGACGTGAATGTTACGGTTCTCGGTGAAGACGGGCTTGATGTTGAACTTGGACAGACGGCCGAGCTCCAGCTGGAAGGCAAGAGCAGGCTCACTGTGGCGGATACTCAGATCCTCCTCGTAGTGGGGACCACGGAAGGTAAAGTAACCGGGATAGACACCTTGCTTGCCGCAGATGAAGGTAACACGGCGAATACGGCGAGCGAGGAGCTCATCCTTGTTGTCGGCGAGCAGCTGCTTCATCTGTTCAACAAGCTCCGCATCTTCCATGTCCTCAATATCGCGGATGGCAATGTTGCAGACTCCAGTGAGCTCGCTGTCACTAACGGGCTTAGGCGCGGGACGACGCTTGCCTTCGAGAGTGGCAATGAGGCCCTGCTCGCTGGGGCGCTTGACGTTGGAGCCGCCGAGAGGGAAGACCTCAAGAGCCTTGGAGAGGAACTCCTCAGCATCCTCCAGGTACTGCACGGGGATGATAACACCCTTGCGGACGGGGTCACTGGCAGCATCGCTCACATAGAGGGACATGTCGCCGATGGAGTTGATCCGCTTGAAGGGGTTGACCTCCGCAATGGGAGTGCCCGGGGCGGAGGGCTGAGTAGAGTTAAGAACACCGAACTCACGCTGGCCGAGCTTGCCAAGGGTGAAGTCCCAAGACAGGAAAGGCTGCTCGGTGGAGGCGTTGTATTCGATACTCTTAAGAGTGTATGCACGGTAGGCACGACGAACGTAAACTTCCAGGGAGGCAAGGGTGACCCAGGGGTCAGCGTGGACGAAGAAACGAGGAAGGACATCGAAGACAGTATACTTCGAATCGACAACCTCCTTTAAGACATCCAAGGAAGGCTCACGGTGCTCCCATCCGGTCTCACCGTAGCGAGACTCGACAACGGAAGACCGCAGAATGTGCTCCATCTGCGAAAGGCGCTCATCTAGAGATGGCATAGCGCACTGAATAAGAACCTCGCGGGCCTTGAGAGTAACCTTGGCGGAAGAACGAGCCTCGAGCTCGGTCAACTTCTTGAGGATGGGCTTGAAGTGCGTGCCAACGTTCTCGACGAGGGGCTGGTTGGGACGGTACATGTCCAAAATAGCCAGGACCAGGTTGTTCTTCGAACCGATGCGGCTGTGCGAGAGGACAGTGTGGACAATGCTGGTAATGTCGTCCTTGTTCTCCTCGCGGAGCTTGAGAATGACATCCTCGTCGCGGAGGTTATGGGTGGAAAACAGCTTCTCGACATCGTAGTACTGTTCGAGCAAGCCAATGAACACATTGTACTCGTTGGACTTCAAACCATCCATGTACTTGTTGATGACCTGAACCAGGGGTAAGAGGGTGGTCTTGAGAATCTCAGCGTCGGCAGGGGCGACATTTTCCTCGATGAAGCGAACGATGGCCTTCTGGAGCTGCTTGGCGGGGAACTCGGCCTTGCGAGCCTTGGCACGGTCGACCACGTTCTGGAGCTGGGCATCCAGCCTCTGAGGAATACGAGAGTGCAGCGCAGAGGACTGCGCATTCCACTCTCCGTAGGGAAGATCAGGGTTGCGCAACACCTCAACAAGATCCTTCAGGGTGGTACCCATGATGACCTGGTTGTCGAAACCGCGAAGAATGTTCTCCAGAATGCTGTGGAGCAGGAAGAAGCGCTGGGAGGGCTTGTTACCGAGAATGGTAGGCGAGCCAAGCTCTGGCAGCTGACCAGTGAAGGGCTGAGCGTGCTTGACGCGGGAGGGGTCATCCAGGGCGAGGATACCGAGGATGTCGCCAGCCTCCAGAGTGGCACCGGGCTGCTTGATGAGCTGCACGATACCATCCTCCTTTGCGATGAGGGGCATGTACATCTTCATAACCTCAACTTCGGCGTAAGACTGACCAGAGCGGATGTGCTCTCCATTCTCGACGGTGAACTTGACAAGCTTACCGGGGGAGGGGGAACGGAGTTGAGTAGGATCGTTCTCCTGCTCCAACAGGCAGGTCTTGCCGTCGACACTGAGACGGGTAGCAGCAGCCTCCTCCTTCCAGTAAACGTTGTGACTGCGGCCACTGAGGAGAACCAGCAATCCACCATCAGCCAGGGCGCGAACACCGACTGAGCACTTGGAGCCGTTGATGAAAAGGTGGTAGCTGTCCAAGCTGGCACGAGTGGCGGTGAACTTGTAACGCTCGCCTTCGTAGATGAAGTCGACGGGGAAAACAGTCTTCAGGATCTCCTTGGACGGAACCTGACCCTTTCCTAGACCATTGCGGTACTCCTCAATACCAGCCTCGCTGGCGAGGTGCGCCTTGGTTACGGCACCACAAATGATGGCGACGATCTGATCGGGGCGCTCAGCAGTCAGCTTGTTAGAGATGAGCTGGTCGAGCCATCCAGTGGTGATGGTGTTGTCCTCGAAAGCGGGGGTTTCGAGAAGCTTGATCAGGTACTCGACAGTGGTTCGGAAATCACCACGAATGCTCAATTCCTTCAAAGCAACGACCATGTGCTTGCGCGAAGCGGATCGGTTTTCGCCGTAGGCGAAAATATGGCCGAATTGACTGTCGGAGAAGCTGTGGATACCACCAGCAGTACCGACAGAGAAGTAACCCCAGACGTTTGACGAACTGCGGAAGTTCAGCTCGTGCATGGTACCGCTGGACGGCTTGAAGCCCTCGCCGGGATCTTCGGAGGTGATACGGCAAGCAGTGGTGTGACCCTTGGGCTGAGGACGACGTTGGGTCTGGAAGCTCTCCTCCTTCGAGAAGTCGAAGTCAATGTCGGCGGAGGCGTTGGGGTCGACACCGTAAAGTAGGCGAATGTCGCGAATGCGGTGCAGGGGGATACCCATAGCAATCTGGAGCTGGGCGGCGGGCAAGTTGACTCCCGACACCATCTCAGTTGTAGGATGTTCGACCTGCAGACGAGGGTTCAACTCGAGGAAGTAGAACTTGTCATCGGAGTGCGAGTAGAGGTACTCGACGGTACCGGCGGAAACGTATCCGACCAACTTTCCAAGGCTCACGGCAGCGCGCTCCATGGCCTGGAAGGTGGGCGGTTTCGCAATAGTCACAGGAGCCTCCTCGATAATCTTCTGGTGACGACGCTGAACGGAACAATCACGACCGAAAAGGGAAATGTTGTTGCCGTACTGATCAGCCAGCAACTGCACCTCGAGATGGCGAGCGTTGCCAGCCAGCTTCATGATGAAGATAGGCGACCCCGGAATCTCGTTGGCGGCGGCATTGTACAAGGCGGGGAACTCTTCCTCGTTCTCGACCTTTCGGATACCCTTACCACCACCACCTTCAGAGGCCTTGACCATAACAGGGAAACCGATTTCCTTAGCCTTCGCCAAACCCTCTTCCGGCGAGAAGGTGCACCCTTGGTTGTAGACCTCGTCCTCGACTGTCACGATACCATTTTCATCGAGCTTCACGGCGTCAACACCGGTTCCAGACCAGGGAATACAAGGCACACCGGCGTGCTGTGCAACAATGGTGGAGGAGATCTTGTCGCCAAGCGAGCGCATGGCCGAAGCTGGGGGTCCAATGAAGATGATCTTCTTCGGCGACGCAGCGAGAGATTCGGGTAACCGAGGGTTTTCGGAGGCGTGACCCCTACAAGATGAGCATCAGCATTTCGTTCCATCCTTCTTTTCTCCTCCTTCACAATATCTCCAAAACACTTACCATCCTGCCCACACCGCGTGAACATCCATCCGCTCCGCAACATCGACAATCAACTCGACGTTGGCATAATTATTATTATTGGTTCCACCGGGAACCTCGACGTATTGGTCGGCCATGCGAATATAGTCGGCGTTGGCGGTCAAATCTTCGGGCGTGGCCATCACAGTGAATTGGATAGCCCGCTCGTTGCCAAAAGTCTCGTAGGCCCATTTCCGCACTGAGCGAATCTCTTTGACAGCGGCGATACCGTTATTGGCAATAAGCACCTAGGAACGAGTCAGCTCCACGTTCAATTTCCCTTCTCTTTTGCCGCAATCACGGCTGTCCTTTCGATTTCCCGCTTACCGATGTGATGACGGAGTGACCATCGTGGGCGGCCACGAAGTCCTTCACAGCGCTAGGGGGTGCTGATTCGAGGGCGTTGCCACCGATGAAATGTGAGGGGAGGTCATGTTTGGCGACAGTCGAGCCATTGCCATTTGTGATACCCATGATGTCGATAATCACAAGTCAGAGCCTTAAAGGAATTGGCGTTCTGCTTCCGCGCGGTATGCAACTGCGCTGATTAAAAGGTAATGTACAATGCTGCAAGCGGCGGAAAGAGCCCGAGTGGTGGATGGGGGCAGAAAAAAGTAAGGTAGAGAGAGAGAGAGAGAGAGAGAGAGAGGAGAAGCGAGAGAAGAGAAGGATAAGCGTCAGGAATGAGCTCTGGAGGGGAAGGAAGGCCAGGTCAGCATGTGTAATTGGCTTGAAGATGTCAAATGCGGAATTGGTCTGCAGGATTGTCGAGTTCGCAAACGGATACGAGAAAAGGTACGATGTCAGACTCACCGGGAACCACCAAAAACCCGAACAGAAACTTTATATAAAATTGAAGATAGAAATTGAAGAGATTCAGAACTTCTTCAATAATTAAAAGTCCAGGGGAAAAATTGCTGAGAAGATGATTTTCTGGAGGTCCCACCAAGTGGAGATGATCCCAACTGGCTGTGATTGATTTCCCTAAATGGCAGAGGACACATGTACCTGTCCATAGTTAACAGTATGGAGAGGTACTTGTCCAGGAACGGGACCCCAACTTCCTGGCTTTGTTGGGCCAGGTTCCACTACAATCTGTTGCTCACCACTTCTGCTGTTGTATTTTTTATTTTTTATTTTACTTTTTCTATAGAAATAGAGAATCGAACGTTGAAGAGACCAATCCAGTCTTTGCTATTATAGTTATTACCAAATATGGAGGGGTATCTCATCTAGGTAGATAAACTCCGTACTCCGACGGACTATACATATACCTAAAGGAGTTCTTATACTCCGTAGTCTCACCCATGTTGCACTCCGTAAGCTGATACTTCCCCACGTCCCGGCACATTTCGACACCGGATTCGGTCAGCAATTCAATTCGGAGAGCGAGTTTCTTTTTCTTTTTCTTTTTCAAAATTCAATAGCAATGCCATTGTTAAAACTTGGAAATATTCCAAGGTCAAATTGTTTAAACATAAAACATACTATACTGATATAGTCTAATCTTATATCCATGCTGCAATCTAGAATCTTTAACCAAAAATATGCTCCACGCCGTTGCCAATCTGAGAATGGCGCACACGCTATCCCAATTCGGCCAACCTGCATAATTCAACACGATCAGCCTTCCAAGATTGGTATAAATTGCGTACAGAAAAATGCTCGTAGACCAATCATATCCATGACCATATCACAACTCACCCCATTATTCCCGAAGCCATGGATCACCATAGCTCAACTCTACATCAAAACAAGTATATTAAGTATATTGTACGGAGTATATCATACAATGTTATAATTTGTAGCATAACATCATGGGTATTATTGGATCTTGAATGAAAAGACAATCGCTGAGACACAGCTTAGGACGTCCCCAGAATCCACCGGGGCCACATCGCACACAAACAAACCAGGCCTGGCTGGTCCAAGACAAGTCAACATGCAAGACTGTACAGGAAGGGAGGTGACCAGAGCGGTCTGCAGGGAAGGCCCCTCACTCCTCTTGTAGAATGCAGTCGATCAAGGTCGATCTTGGATGTATGTATGTAAAATAAACGTTGAAAAATAACCTTTAGCGCACAATCACCCGTTCACTAAACCCCAATCCAAATTCCATAAATACTAAAGGCGAAAAAGGACGAATTAAAAGGTCTCTCCCAGGTCGCTGACTTGGGTCTTCCTGTTTGGCGGCGGCGGCATGGTACCAGGTCCGATGCTGGTCTTGAAGCCTCGGGGAGCCGGGATGCCGCTGATGGTTCGCTTCTTGACTATGGGCGTGGGGGTAGTAGTCACGGATGGACGTTGGATCTCCTGAGAGATGCGGGAGGTTGTTGGCGTTGCAATGTCTTGGTCCTCGTCGATGAGTGACATGCCGGCGATGTTAGGGAGTTGGCCGGCATGATTGCTGAGAGATGACCGAGGTCGCCGGCCCTCTGTCATAGGGTTTGTCGAGTAGTGACCCAGTGGCGTTTTCGCCCCGGGACGACTGGAACGACTTTCGGGACGGGCATTTGCCGGGACACCCGAGTGCACGCTTTGGCTGAAGGAGCTGCGGCTAGAGAAACTAGTTCGGCTGCTCGGACGACTCTCGCCTGTCCGTCCAAATGACTGGCGACCCTGTGGGGGGTAAGACGGAGTACTTTCACTATCCCGCGCCGAGGAACCAAGGCTACTATTGCTCTGCCGCTTGCGAGAATCCCTGCGAACAGTCATCGACGAGGGGACGATTGGGGTGTCGCTGATCACAGACCCAGAGCGAGGGGATCCGCGAGAGGAGGTGTCAGACGGGGCGGGAAGTCGCGATTTGGCTGATTGGACGCGCTCTTCGAGCTTCTGCATCTTACCAATCAGGCCGCGGATCTGGAACAGTGAGCCAGACTTGGGAAGCCCCGGTGGCCGCGAGGTGTTCATTCTCGTCAAACTATTGCGAGATGAGATCGACATGGAGGGAGTTGACCGACCATTGCCACTGCCATTACCATTGCTGGTGCTATATGCGCCATTGCTGTAAGCGAGAGATGGGGTTCTTGAATGAGTGGTGCGCGGTTGAGTCCGAGCGTGAAGGGTTCTAGAGTTCACTGGATCTGCGCCAGCGGCTCTCTGTCGAGGGAATGTAGGGGTGGAGTTTGCGTGGGCGTTGATCGACTTGCGCATGTTCACAGACGACTCGGAGATAGGGGGCGAAGGTGGGGTAGCGGTAGACGACGCAAGGGATGATTTAGCGGGGGGTGTGGCAAATACTGGGGAAGATGTAGCGGTGCCAGGCGAACGGTCAAAGATCTCCAAACTCTGTGGAGTTGCCGGACTGCGATGGTACAGAGGAGTAGGCTTGCGGCGGCGCATCCCATGTCCTTCAGTATTTCGAAGCTTCTCTTGGATGATCTCGGTCTCAATCTTCAGATCCGACAGCTCGTCCCGGAGGCGTTGGTTATCAATGCGCAGCTGCTCCCGTTCCTGCTCCCCGTTTCTTATTTCCTCCTCTAGCAAAACCCCGCGCTCGATGCCGATGTTGTATTTGGACTCCATGTCCTCCAGGGACGAGGTGGTGTTCCGCGCTTGGCGCTCGTAGTCATCGTTGGCAACTTCAATATCTCGAAGCTTGAGCTGCAAAGTGCGGTTCGCTTCTCGCAGTGTTGTGATTTCTTTCTGCAAGTTGTTCTGCACAGAGTTGCCTTCGGTTTTCGACTGCTTGTATTTGCTCTGCCCGCACAATGTTAGCGCCCGCACAGTTTTGAGCAATGAGCATGGTCCCTTACCTTCCACTCGTCGACTTCATATCGCATCGTGTCGAGCTTTTCCTTCAGCTGCCGCTCCCGCTTCTCCGAAGCTTCAATGTCCTTCTCCATCTCAGTCTCCAGCTCCCGGCTGGAGGACTGAAAGTCCGCAAGCTCCGCCTCAAGTATCTCATACTGGGCTTTGTAATGAGCCAGTTCATCTCTGTAAGAGCTGCTCGTATGCTTCCGTTCGGAAGTTGACTCATCGACGGCCGGCATCTTCTCGCGTTGGGCACCCAGAGGACCGGTCGCAATGAAGATGTCTGGACGACGAGTGTCGTCCAAAATTGGCGAAAGTCAGCAGAGACTGTACACCAGCCTGTCTTGCCCTGCAGGTCGCGCCAGCCCCTCTCAAAGACTCATATGTTGTGTGGTGGCCCGATGTCAACAACCGTGCGTTGTGATAAGAGCCCCTCGCCGAGGCGGTGACGCAAGGGATTGATCGCGGTACCTGATAATGTGTCCCTTCACAGAGAGAGGAAGAGAAGATCCAGGATGTGGCGAGCTAAGATGTGCAAAACTGGTTTACCTTCGACCCGCCTCGTGTCGAAAAGCGGGTTTAGATTAGATCGGGCTGGGAGAAACCGATGTTGTTGTTTCGGTCGTCAGGGGGGGCCGGTAAATACGCTAGTCCTCATTTGGCAGATCTGGGCTCAGCCACCCACCGCTCTTTTGGTGCGTTAAGGCAGAGACTTTCTGCCCCAGGCATCTTAAGGCACCAATGTGGAGCTAAGCCTCATTTGGAGCTGAAAGTGATCCTGATCGACCTCAGCCCGTGATCTGGACTCAGCAGTCTCCAGTCTCCAGTCTTTAGGTCTCTAGGGCGATCAAGTCGGAGAGGTAAGTAGCTTTGTCTACCTCTCAATATTTGCTCTAGAACCCTCTGTGAGCTTCTAAGCTCTAAGAACATGTGTTTGTTGCCTCCAGACACTACCCTGGATGTTATACCCACGCACGCTGTTCTTAAGATCGCTGATCATCCTGTTTGCTTCCACGCACTTGTTTACCCCCGATTACTCGCAAGCTCCATCTGTCTACCCCAGGTTTGAGGCGCATCGACTAAACATGGGATGATGGTATGACATCTGAACTTACAGTTTCCGTCCTTAGATAGATCCCCTTCAGTGAGGCTAAGGCCCAACCCGATCTATCACCATGGCAGACTCGACCGATCTCAACCTTGACGATGCGCCCAGCGACCTTCAAGATATTCCGGAGCTGGCAATGCAATTGGTTCCCCCTCCGGAAGGAACATACCCTGACAAGTAAGTTCTTCCCCGCCATCGCCCCTTGCTTAGTAGGACCAATATCAACAATTTATCTCTGCAGAGCAACTCTTCTCGCCGCAGTTCAGGACCATGGCAAGGAACATGGCTACAATGTGGTTGTTAAGTCGTCGAGCACGCCCACAGAGAAGAAACCTGGCCGCACCGCCAAGGTATGGCTGCGTTGTGATCGTGGCGGCCACTATCGGCCACGGAACGGCCTGACTGAGGAAACGCGCAAGCGCCGGAGAACCTCGCGGTTGATGGATTGTCCTTTCATGCTAGTCGCAGCCGGCTCCCCGGGTATCTGGACCCTAACGGTGCTAAATGCGGCGCACAATCATGGTCCTATTATCGAGAAGCCGCGACAGGTGCCTCACCACAAGGTCCGCAAGGGTCAGCTGCCAGCCATCCCATACGATTGGCCCCATGATGCTTCGTTCACCCCATACACTACTGCGCTTGTGATAATTGACATGCAAAAGGACTGTGAGTATTTCGGACTTTTACCACTGTCAGTGGATCATGTGGCTGATTTTCTCGTAGTCTGTCTGTCCGAAGGATACATGGGATATCAGGGCTATGATATTTCTGCCGCGCAGGCTTTGATTCCCCGCCTGCAAAGATTGCTCCATGCTTTCCGCTCTGGGGGTTTCCCGGTCTATCATACTCGCGAGGGTACTTAGTCTCTCGTTCTTAACTCCTAACATGCTTTTACTAACTCATATCAGGCCACCGACCCGATCTATCTACTCTCTCGAGTCGTGAGGCATACCGGTCCCGTAACAACGCGTCCGGCTTGGGTATTGGTTCCCCCGGCCCCATGGGCCGTCTGCTTATCCGTGGTGAACTGGGCCATGACACTGTTGACGAATTGTATCCTCTCCCCGGTGAGCCGGTCATTGACAAGCCCGGCCGAGGTGCCTTTGCGCACACCGACTTTGAGCTCCTCCTTCGCAACAAGGGAGTTAAAAACCTCGTCATTGCAGGTGTGACCACCGACGTCTGCGTCTCGACGACCATGCGCGAAGCTAACGACCGTGGCTTCGACTGCGTCGTTCTAGATGACGGTACTGCAGCCGCCGAGCCGTCGCTGCATCTGGGCACCATGCAATCCGTTAAGATGGAAGGCGGAATCTTTGGAACTGTTGCCAAGCTGGAAGATGTCATTCACGCTGTCGATAATTTCAAAACTGTCACCATGAAGAAGCTGGCTCCTCAGATGACCGTCTAAGTATGTACTATTTGATTTAGCGGGTTGGCTTTAGACGCTGGAATTGGAAGGAATTTCCCCGGCGTTTTGGACTGGAGTTACCTCTTTTCTGTTGAGATGCTGCAGCGCGCATACTCGTCGCTTTTCTTTTTCGAACCTCTTCTTTTGTTAGGTTTTAGCGGGCAAGGGATCTCATTGACTCCAAATAGTGTCATTTTCTGCCAACCACTTTAAGCGCAGAACAACAGTCATTTGCAGTTCTAGTTCAATTGTTCAATTTATCGTGTTAAATCAGGAATAACAAGCACGCTTTCATTTGTGTTACATTACACACTAGATAATCAATCCCATCAATGGCCTGTAAACTGGTGTCTCTGAGCAGGTGAAAACAATAGAATAGATACAGAGAAAGAACCAATCCCCAAAAGAATACATGCCCGAGAAACGCCACGCTCATGAAGTACAAC
Source organism: Penicillium egyptiacum (assembly GCA_911456345.1). Taxonomy (NCBI): domain Eukaryota; kingdom Fungi; phylum Ascomycota; class Eurotiomycetes; order Eurotiales; family Aspergillaceae; genus Penicillium; species Penicillium egyptiacum. The sequence goes on from CAJVRC010000843.1 coordinate 585,996, forward strand.
TACCAAGAGACAAGTCAGACTATAGCCATTTTTTCCCTGCAGCAGTAACCCGCGTTCTGAAAACAGGGCTCTTGATCTCCATTCCCTGCTTATAGAACGGACTCATCGCCGTCTTGACATAGTTCTCGTATACCTCGTTCATGAACTGGCGCACGGCCTCTTCGGTCTGCGGGGAGGTCGGGTTCGCTGCGATAGAGCTGGATGAGGCGCGTGTGGTGGATCCTGCTGTGCCTAGCAGTGAGGAGGAACCAAGGCCGCTGCTTGTGCTGGTTGAAGAGGGGAGGTTCGGGGGTTGGTGGAGGAGCAGGAATCGCGCGCCACTTGGAGTGAGGAAGGCTGTAATGTAGGCTGCTGCTGGTGGGTAGGTGTCGATATGCTTCAGGTACCTTTTGCGACAATGTTAGCTTTGGGGTCGGAGGTTTGAAGTGGGGTATACAGCGTGTGTAATTGCGCCTGGGGGGTTTCCTCTGTATTCATACAGGCTCTCGGGAATTCAAGCTCAGGTTCGAGCCAGTTTGCAGATGCCATTTGAATATAGAATAACTTATTAGACTCACATTCCACCATTGGTCCATTGCGCTTCTTCCAATATGTCCAGACTTGAGTGGATAATGAACTGGTTCATGTACTGCGCAGTCTCCGGGAAGCGGAAGCGGGCAATGCCATCACCACCCCCCTTTGATGTACCAAAGGCGATGTTGAACAAAGGCGTGTCTGTAGGTGATAGAATGGTGAAGTAGTACGACATTTTGAGCAGACTGGGATTATTCAGGGTGGAGATGGACCAAAGGACGGCCGAGGAGCTGGGGATTGCGGCTTTACTAGCGGCCGCCATCACGTGAACGATAAGAAATGAGCTCGCCCAGGTGAAGATGATGTATACACTTTTGATATGATCGACTTGAAAGTTGAAAGATATCGTGTGAGAACGCAAATTTCTGGCTTTTTAAGGTAGTTCAAGTTGACCTTCGCACTGTCTTCAAAGAACTTTTGAGTGTGATGTCTTGTCCAAGCCCGGTCCTCAGCGATTATATATCTTTGCACATACAACCTAGAACTAGATTCGCACAAAGTTTTAATGATATGGTTGAGCCTGGCTATTCAACCAGCTCAAAAAGTACATATTTACTAACATCTAATTAATATCTCTTAATGACCAAGGCAACATTACCTTGCGCTTGGTATGTATAGCTCCGATCTCCCCGCAAAAGCCACCAGCACGTGATCGACTGATAACAGGGCTCTATCGCGGTCGATCGCTGTCGCAACTTTTGACCTCGACAAGCACCTCCCGCCAGACAACAAGTGCCATTGCTATTTATGCGAGTACATAAAGCCCTGGAACTGCTTGGAAAACTTGAGTTCCAATATGCCGGCAAATCTCCCTTACGGATTGAACCTTCCGAACAAAAGTCTCGCGGCGACGAAACCGGGGAATGCACTCGGGCAGAAAAGGAAGAACATTTTCGACGACGACTCCGAAGATGAAGGCCAGCAAACTGGCGATGGTGCGATTGAAATCTCAACCATTGGAGGGCTAGAGGAGCCAGCCACGAAAAAGAAACCCCCGCCAAGCGCAGGGCCACCGCCGAAACGCAAAATCCAATTGGGTAGCGGTCCCAAACCAACGGCCAAACCGCTCAGCAAGAACTCGCTATTTGCAGACGACGAGGATGAAGACGAAGAAAGAGAAAAAGAGCAACAAGGCGCAATCAATCTTGGATTGAACCAGGCGAAGTCGAAAAAGCCAGCCGCCCCTGCCCAGAAATACATCAATCTCGCGTCCATGCATAGCAGCAACATGCAGGCGAAGGCAGCCGAAGAACTTGACCCATTGATCTACTCATACGATGAAGTATACGACAGTTTGCACGCCAAACCCGCTAAGGCCTCAGTGGAAACCAAGAGCGACACACCTAAGTACATGCAGAACTTGCTACAGAGTGCGGAGATCCGGAAACGGGATCAACTGCGGGCTAAGGATCGCCAGCTAGCCAGGGAGCGCGAAGCCGAAGGTGATGAGTTTGATGACAAGGAGAAATTTGTCACGTCTGCCTACAAGGCGCAGCAAGTGGAACTGCGGAAGGCGGAGGAAGAGGAAGCACGCCGTGAAAAAGAAGAGGAAGAACGCCGCAAAAAGAGTGGCGGCTCCGGCATGATTGGATTCTACCGGGACGTTCTGTCACGAGGAGAAGCACGGCACGAGGAGGTCATTAAGGCTGCGGAAGAAACTGCCCGCCGCGTCAAAGCAGGCGAGATCATCCAGAAGGCGGAGGATAAAGAGGATAAGACGGATGCGCAGAAGGCGGAGGATCTCAATGCCCATGGAGCTCGGGTTGTTGTGAACGATGAAGGCCAAGTTGTCGACAAGCGCCAGCTGTTGTCTGCAGGACTGAATGTGGCACCAAAACCGAAAGCTCAAGCATCTGCTTCCAAAGCAGGACCTTCACGGCCTACCGCTGGACGACCGGGTGCCGGTGCTGGTTACCAGGGCGGCCGTGCTGCCCAGCGAGCTCGGCAGACCGACATGGTCGCAAGCCAATACGAGGAGCGTGCGCGACAAGAAGAGGAGGCTGAGGCTGCAAAGCAAAAAGAAATTGCCGAAAAGAGCCGCAGTCGCAAGACGGAGAAAGATGTGTCCAGCGCCAAAGAGCGGTATCTGGCAAGAAAGAGGGAAAGAGAAGAGGCTGCTGCCAAGGAGAAATCGAAGGGGGCCTAAGTGTATGCCGAAAGGTGAGCTGGATGTGTTGCATCCATGGAATTTTGGAGACCAATTATTGCATAGCGCTGGGGAGAACCTTTTGTACGTTACTCATGATACCAAAAAGAGACTCCGACTTTGAGTCATAAGGCTGTTTGCTATTGATGATCCGTGGCAGGTCCCAGGTAATAAGAACTGCGTAAACTCTAGTTGATAATATAAATATGTAATAACTGCTTGACCCTGCTCTGAGTTCCTTCTCTTTCTTTCAACCATCAATTCCCGCTACTATAACACTCGGTAAGTTCTATCGTCATACTCAGCCATACTCTGTACACCTCGGAGAAACCATCGCCAAGACTCCTTAACCCCGGCTTATCTCATCAACTTGCCCTCAAATCACATGACCCCACACGGGCTGAGTTAATCCGGACCGAAAGCACTCGCTAAGCCGCCCCACACAGGTCGCACTCCCAATTTTGCACTCCCAATCGAGATTCAAGAATCGCTTCATCACCAAACCACTTCCATCTCCCGTTAATCAACGTCAATCATCCAATATGGGTAAGGTTCACGGCTCTCTCGCCCGTGCCGGTAAGGTCAAGGCTGCCACTCCTAAGGTGAGTTCTCTTCGATTTCCAGCCAACGCCACTCGATACACGACCGCAGTGGCCATCCATCCGACCAGTCTTTTAACGACAATTTTGTATCCAGGTCGAGCCCCAGGAGAAGAAGAAGAACCCCAAGGGTCGCGCCTACAAGCGTGTTCTCTACACCCGCCGTTTCGTCAACGTTACCATGACCGGTGGCAAGCGCAAGGTACATATCGAATGACTCACACCCACACACAAACCGCACCCAAGAACAACGCACATTCCGCAAAATATCAACAACCACACCACAAATACCGAAAATGAAGGACAGAAAAGGCTGACCAGTCGCGAAATGCAGATGAACCCCAACCCCGGCCAATAGATTATTCAAGTCGTTAAAACAACCACCTGAGCCGCGATCGGCTAGTCGAGTTCTACGATGAAAAATCTTCGCATGACCACGGCACGACCACGGCCCAAACGAACGAAAGCACACCAGATACGGCTGGTACTTGTACGGATGATATCACGCTTCTTCGTCTTCACTTGAATTTTTTTTTGCTGGCAACGAATGGGTTTTTTTTTGGGAGGTTGATTCGAGGAAATGGATGAATACCCATGGCGGTCTGAGGATGGAAAGCTGTGGCTGGATGCGAGCTGTCTACGGGCAGTCTTCGCAGGCTAGACTTCAGAGTCACTTTTCGACTCATTTCATAGACTGTTTCATGAATTGCATTTCCGATCCAGAAATGGACTCTACCTCTTTTTCCATGCTTTTCGGGGTTATCTCTACCTGAGACAGTGCCTAGGGGCATCCTTAGAGCTTGTACTTCTTAGATGTCTGCCTCTTTAGGGCTGATGTTGGAGTTGTAGAATGGATCAGACAGACTCGTCCGTGCGGGACTCAGCCCCTGTGCGGTTTGGCCTGTTAATCTCCCAACAACAATATAGTGTATTATAAACCCCGCAGCGGCTGTATATTTAAGTATGCTCTAGAGTCCTGATGTTGCCCCACACGTGTCAGAGCTCACCAGCGTATAGTCCAAGTGCTCGTGCCCTTTCAACTTCTGTGTCGCGATTTGGAGCCCCACGTCATGAGAAATGCGGGGACTAACAGAAATTGGCAAATCTTTCCGCTTTAACTTGTTCAAGAGAATGTCCAAGGATGGAGCAGAAGGATTCAGGACACTTTTTATACTAGCACCTACATGGATAATCACCTACATGGATAGCTGGCCTCTGTCTTGACAACGTGGGATTTCAATAATTTGATGTAGTTGGCTCAAATGATATTACAGACATAGGAGACCTTATATTTGTGGTACTACGATGTCTTCTCACATGTTCTCTTAGGTGTCTTTTTTCCCTTCTTATTTTAGAGCTAGAAGGATGGCTGCGAATCGCGAAATACTTGCGGTGAAAAGCTCGATTCCTATAAAATCTTCTCCCATGTATAACATGTATTTGATGTCACTAGTGTCTGCTATACTAAGTAGAGCAAGGTTCACTAGAAGGAAATCTTGGAAAGTAAAGGGAAAAAGCACCTGGAGACTAGAGAAAGTGATTAGGAGTGGTTTGGACTGGTCCCATCCCTTGATACTACAAAAGTAGTGTATAATATTAGGATAATAGGCTTAGATGGAAGCACGCATGAACGCAAATAGCTTCCTATGATCCCACACGTGACTGTGTTGGTTGTCAGATGGCCGCACTTCCTAATGATAGGGACAATCCTCATTTTAGACTGAGAAGCTGGAGATCTTCTGGGCATGCTGGGTCCATGTCATGACATAAATGGCGGATGTTCCCGCGGTTCTTTGGCATAATGATCACCCATAAATAAAGAGGCATGACCTCACCAACTCGATGCCGGGTCATCCGGAGATAATGAGTGAACATGTTTGGTAAAATGACCGAACATTCCAAAGCCGAGACGCCCATGGATCAACGACTCCCAAGGTCGATTTAAGGTTGTCGGGGGGGGGTGACTAAGGGGATATTTGGCCAGTCGCCGACTTCAATCCTGACCTCCACATCCACTTGAGATAAATATGGGACACAACGAGCGACATGTCTAATCGTCAGACAGCGGGGAAAAGAATGGCTTAGTAGCCATTAAGTTCAACCAGAGCTAATTGTCCCAAACTCTTCGTGTCTACCCCACACATTACAATGACATCGATTGAACTCAATTCCGCCTCCTTGACTGTTTGGGCTGATTCTACATATTGTGATACTACAAGGCACAATCCAATGTCGGGTCTACGTGATACTTAGGCCAGAAGTTGCAAAGCAATGATGGTTCGCATGCTATCCTAATCCGTAATCTCAACTGGAGAATAAAGGAATATCGGATACAAAGCGTCAGAACCTGGAGTGGACACCAGCTGCTGGAAGATCCACCTATCCCGCTCCCTCCCGATGGTTGAGCATCATCGATTCTGATATTATTTTGTACCATGACATCAAGCTCCCATTTGCTTTCTTGGATCAGGCTGCGGGCCTTGGAATCCAAGCAAAGGCATGGGATGCCCCAGCTGAATACCGAGCAAGCTGTTCCCTCATGCGCTCAGTTTCCTTGGAACCCAGTTCTGGATATGAGGGTCGTGCGGGCATCACCAAAATAATTTCATGATGCAATGAGGAGGATGATGCTTGCTAATATTATTTAGGTACCCCCGGGCCCCAAATCTGGCTCGGTTCCCTTTCCCTGTACTATATCTACTTACTTTGAACGCTGAACAAACAACGACTGAATGACGTTACTTGATTAATTTTTATCTTTACGATCGACCTATTGTTAATATATTCAAGCACCACTTTACCACCCATCACCATGCTCGCTAAGGCCAAGGGAATCATCGATAGAAGCTCATCCATTCGCAATGAAGTCAAGCAAGGCAATTACAATGGCGCCAAAGACATCGTGACCAAAGGTCAAACCACCAAAGAATCGACCAGCCAGGGTGACAAGGCCAATGAGAACGTCGATAGAAGCTCGTCCACCCGCGATGGAGTCAACCAAGGCAATTCCAACAGCACCAAGGAAACTAGCACCAAAGGTCAAACCACTAAAGAATCGACCGGCCAGGGAGCTATCGGAGGAGTGGTCGGCGGAGCATCTGGCAGCGCTGCTGGAATGAACAAAGAAGACCTTAATAAGGAGAATGACCAGGAGACCGGAAAGCAAATCAGCAAAGGAGCAATTGGACAAGACAACGCCGGCACCTCCTCTGCTGGCGGAACGAAAGTAGAGCAACGAGATGTTGACAACGAGAAGCGAGAAGCTGGCCAGAAACAGCGAAACAGCACCAATGCAAATGAAGTCACTGGCTCTAAGCGGTATGACCGCAGAGGCAGTGTGGCTGCCGGAGAGCTTGAACCCAATTACGACATCCGCAAGGGCCCCATCACCATGCCGGGCACTTTCCAAGAAAAGAATTTCCACAATGCAGGCGGCAAAGAGACTCTCGTTCAGAGAGGAACCAGCAGCAAAGGAATATCCCGCGGAGAAAATACGGAAAATTCTCCTAAGGTTTCCTTCATGGGAGCAGGAAGCGGCAACGACGCCAGCTTAAACCAAGAAAAGACTGGAAACCCCATTGCTGGAGGTGACTTGAGCAAGGAGTCTCTTGAAAAAGAGATCCATGACTATGAAAACATCAGCCCTGACGTCTTTAGCGATGAGACCACCAGTAAAGACCTGTCCAAGAAAGCTGCTGATCAGGACGTTGGAAAGTACCATATCAACAGAAAGCAGCTCGAAAAGCAGGGCTCTCAGCCTTCCCAGAAAGCAGGGGCAAGCGAAGCTGCTGCCGCCGGTGGCGGCTATGGTATGAGTAAAGGAGCTACCAACCAGACCTCTACCACTAAAAAGCAGAGCAAGAGACATTCCGTCTCTGGGACGAACGCAACCAGAGCCCAAGACCTGGCTTCCACAAACCGAAAGAGTCAGGTTGCTTCCACCATGGGAGAACAGGGCTGTGCTGGTGGACAAGGTGTGGCCGCCTCAAACTCGACGAATAAGGGGGGCTATACTTATGCCCGTGCGGTGTCAGATCAAGGCTACACCCCCAAAACCCCGACAAACACAGGCTATTCTACCACCAGTGGATCCAACCAAACAAGTGGTCTACGCTCTACCACTACGGGCCAGACAAACAACGCCCTCTTCGATACCGGCACCACTGGATCGAACAAAGCAGGTGTCGCCGATGGAGGAGCTCTGGGACTTCACCAAGACGGTAGCTATGGTTTATCCAGCAATGACAGCAGCGGAGTCGACCAAGGAAGCGTCATCGGCGCAGGAGGAACTCGGCACGTTGGTGCCTATGATACCTCTAGCAATGGCGGCTTCAGTGGAGCCAGCCACGCTAGCTCCGGCACCAAGAGCGGCGCCGGGAATGGGGCGACCTCGAAGCGCGCTGTCAGACAGTTGAGCGGCAGTGGCTACAAGCTCACTGTCCTCCAAGAGAAGGTTCAGGCTGTGTCTCATAAGTGCAAGGCTCAGCTGGGCCTGTCTTCCAGCCAGATCAGCAAGCGCAGCCCTAACGTGGATGCTTTCTTCGATGGCGTTGCAGCTGAACGTCTCCGCTGGATGCCGCGTGATGGTAGCAGACTCGATTGCAGCCTCAGATGGGCGTCCAGACTGGCGTATGCAGTCGACGCTCTTCGGGAGTCCGTCGGACCCTTCGCGCCTGCTGCCAATGAGGCCGCATCGCTCATTTGGGGATTCTCTATCCTCCTGCTGGAGGTGAGTCAAGGTGACTGGGGAACAATTCTGGATATGAATACTAACTAGTTTCATAGTCTGATATGGACAACACAGATGTCTTCGAGAGCGTCTTTGGCCGGTACGGCCGGGTCGCCGTCGGTATCTACTTGCTTCTGCAGTATGAGATCGCGTACAAATCCGCCTCCGAACTCCAGCCATATGTTGCGGCAGTCTTTGCAGATTTGCTTGAGATGGTCAGCAGCACCGCTATAAGCTGTGTCGAGGGATTCAAAAGCAAAGAGTCCGATCAAATCATCGGACGCAACGTTGATGCCGCTTTTGTGACATACGCCAAGCGCTTTTCTACCCACTGGAACTGCGTTGTCGATGCCCACACCGCGAAACTCGTGGAGGGCAGCTCCCTGATATACTCCTCGCCTGATCTGGGTAGTTTGCGTCAATTCCTGGGAGTGCAGGACCGCCCTCTCCAGTTTATCCTCGACTCTCGCGCTCACTCGCTTGCTGAGGGATCGTTTGAGTGGTTCAACAACACGCTCTACGACTTCAGTGTCGCAAGCTCCCCTGTCATGCTAATCTCAGGTGGTCCTGGCTCGGGAAAGAGTGCACTGGCGCAATGGACGGTCGAAAGACTACAGGAATCGGCTGAACACGATAGCTGGAATGTTATCCCATACACTATTCGTGAGTTTTCCCGTATTTATCTTTAGTTGATTGCGAGCTAATCTAATACAGGTGCTGATATTCCTGTTGCTACTTTGCCTCTGCGCATCCTGAAGGGTGTCCTTCACCAGATGTTGGATCATTCTGTCAGCGACAAGCAGACCCAGGAGGCTATCCTGGTTGAAGTCGCCAGGGCAGCCCAAGGAGCGATTGATGGCGCTGGAGATGACGCAGTTGAAGCAAGCCTTTGGAGGGGTATTCGTGCTGGTCTTGCTACAAACATCCAGTACATGTTTGTGATTGACGGCATCGACCAGATCAGGGGTGGTCACGCCAATGCCGTTGCCTATCTTGATCGCTTCTGTGAGATTCTCTCCGAACAGAATGCTGGATCTAAGATGATCGCTTTCACCCGGCCCCTGAGCTCGAAGGTCAGCTCCAAGGGCGTTCAGCAGTTTACCCTGCAGACCTCCCAGACCAAGGCCGACCTCGCAGCGTATGTCAACAAGTTGCTTGCATCTAGCGCGAACTTTGACACCCACAAGGGCAACCAGCTTCAAACAGCTGTGTCTGCCATTGTAGGCCGCTCTCAGGGCTCTTTCAGTTGGGCTGAAATGGCAGTTGCATATGCTAACCAGCAAAAGACGTTGAGCCAGGCTGTTGCATCCATTCAGGGCCTGCCGCAGTCGATGTCAGAACTTATTGACTTCCACTCCAAGAGCCTCGACTTTAGCCAGCAGGGTACCGTTAATGTTGTTTCCTGGCTCGTAGTAGCCGAGAGACCCCTGCTGGTCGAAGAGATTGAGCATTTGCTGAATGTGGACCCCAAGGGCCCCAGCTACTCCTCCAACCAAACCGCTAGTAGCTATGACATCTTGAATGCTCTAAGCCCACTGGTAATGACCCGTGATGGCGTGGTCTCTTTCTCTCACACCTGCATCCGTGACCACGTTATCAAACAGGCCAAGTCATCCGGTGGACAGTCTAAGCTCAGTATGAGAGATGCACACTACGACTTGCTCACCAGGTGCCTTTCCTGCGTGCATTTGAGCGTACGTGAGGAGGTTGATATTTCCATGGATAGGTTGGGCATTGAGGAGCGCAACCATCTCTTCGACAAGTATGTCGCCTTGGAGTACACCGCACGCTACTGGCTGTCGCATCTTCTCTCTTCTCCCCTGGTTACCGATGACGAAGAATTCCAATTCAATCCAAGCTTCGAGAAGCTCATGCCTGCCACCGTTCTCTTCGCACGCCTCGAGTTGACTTGCCGCGAGTCCCAGTTCACTCGGTCTAGTGTCGTGGAGCTCTATAGACTTGCAAGTGACATTCGCCGATTGGTTCTCGGCGAGAAATCCATCGCTTTGTTACAAAGCTTGGTCCTCAGCGCACGCGTGTCCAAGTTGGCGCACGCCAGACACGCCGATGAGACCTGCTACGAAGCGTGGAAGCTAAGCCAGGAGCTTCTCGGCCAGTCACACCAGATTACCCTGACATGCTCCGAGATGATGATACAGTCGTTCTCCGACCGAGGCACGATCACCTCTCAGCAGGAAGACATCATGAAGTACTTGATCTTGACCGACTCCGAGATTACCGGGGTGGAGTTTGATCGACGCCTGAAGTACCTTGGAATGATCGTCAGCATGTACAAGTCCCGCAACGACAATCAGTCCGCGTTGTTCATCTCGAAACACTTCTACCAGCAAGTTCTTCAAAAATACGGCACCAATTCACGCCAGTCATCCGAGACTGCCGACTTCTTGGCCAGTCATTTCTCCACAACCGGAACCGACGAGATGAGCCGCGATATTGCCAGAACCAAGTATGACAATATGGTGCGCACCATCGAGGTCACCGACGAGCGCCGAATCTCCTACACTCTGTACATGGCTAAGATGTATGAGGATCAGGGTGATTTGGCTCACGCCCAGGCAGTTCTGTCAAGCCTCTGGGCTGGTCTCAACTCGCGTGACATTGACTCGGTTGATATGATGGACAAAAAGGCCAATGTCGCCCTTGCGTACTACCAGTTCCTCCGCCGTCAGGGCCGAAATGATGAATCTGAGGTCATCATCCGTGAACTGGTTGCAGATCTCGAGGTCACTGGTATTCACTCCGAGGAGATGATGCAACGCGTGCACCTTCTCCGCGCTGAGACTCGGGAGATGCTTATGTACAATCTCGATCGCTCCTTGTCAATTCTCATGTGGCGGTACTACAAGGAGACTCACCAAGAGTACTCAGAGGAGTCGACCGCTCTGGCGCTCTCAATTGCCCAGAGCATGGCTAACGCAGTCTCTATTGAGGATGCATCCTCTCTGTCTTCTCGGGACCGCAAGCTGCTGATTGAGTTGCTGGACGTTATCTCAGCCAGTCCCGACAATATGACTGTCACCACCTTGATCTTGTGCCACAACCTTGCCAGTATCTACGTGCGCGAGGGAGAATGGACCCAAGCCAGTGAATGTTCGATGGCGGTTTTGCAGCATATCTGGCCCACCGTCGAACAAGCCAAATCCCACCAGAAGTTCTCGCCCGAGCTGGCACCTCCCGCGGCAGACCTGGCTTTGGTGCTGGCCTACTGCCACTTCCGCAGGCTGCATCTGGAACAAGCTACAGCTGTTTATGAGAATGCCTTCGGTTCTTTGATCTCCTCTGCCGGAGTCCCTGTACCGTCGGTGATGGCCGTTGCCAAGGCTGTCGTCGAGTTCCACGAGACTACCTACCAGTTCACCAAGGCGCTGACTCTGCTCCATACCATGACCAACTTCTTGGCCGCTCGTCTCGGAGAGAGACATGAGCATACCATCGATAATATGTATCTCGAGGCTGCTTTGGCAACTCGTCTGGAGAAGAACAGTGAGGCTAAGAGCATCTATCAGCGCATCTTCAACGCTACTTCCCGTCAGAACACAATTGCCCCAGAAGGCATGGACGCTGCCATTGCCCTCATCAACCTCTACGAGAAGGAGATGCAGTGGGATTCTGCTTTGCATGTGTACCGATCTCTCTGGCCAACCCTGGTTGTTGAAGATAATAAGGTAGATGCCTATGATCATGGGTTGATAGACCGCATGCTGGAGAAGACTTATCTGGGCTACATGTCTATTCTGACTACGCACAAGAGGTCCGACTTCTCTGAGCGGTACCGGGTTGCCTCTGAGTATGTCATGACTTGTCGCCACGTGCACGGCGCAACAAGTGAGAAGACGCTCAATGCCACCTTACTCTTTGCCGAGCTGTGCGAGTCCAGCGATGCACACGTTGACCAAGCCATCTCGCTGTACAAGTTGCCTCTGGAAACCAGCGAGTGGGTGGCTCCTTCTCAGTCGTCGAAGGGTCTCGACCAGATGACTACACCGCTGCCTATTACCCTCAAACACAAATTGGCACAGCTGTTTGTGCGCAAGCATGATTCGACTATGGAAGCCCGTTCCCTCTACACTGAAGAGTTCCAGCTGGCCAAGAAGAACCAGGGCTACTTCTCCACCACAACTCTCTCCTGGCTCCGTGAACTTGCCCTCGCTCATTCGCGACAGGGAACGTCTACTTCTGTTCAACAGGGCAACGCCATTCTCCACGCCTATTCTACCGATGTACTACATGCTGGCGGTGACACTGAGACAATGGGTGACTGGGCTCGCCGGATCGCAAGTATCTACCTTGAGTGCGGCTTCATTGAAGGCGGCAACAATCTCCTTGACGAACTCCGCCACCGCGTGGTCTACATTTCCGAATCTTCCGCGGCGGATCTGAGCGATCGTCGCGACGCCGTCTTTGTCGCTGCCTTCGAGGAAGTCTTCGGCAGACGTGCCAGCTACAACCAGATCATGGCCGAGATGGCCCGTGAGATGAGGACTTCTCAGGCCTTCTCCAAGAGCCTCTCCAGCCACGACTTCATCCCCACTCTGATCACTGGTCACAAGCTCTACGATCTCCAGATTGGGCAGAAGCGAGTTCGCGCTGCCAACGACACTAAGGACAAGCTGTACGACTACTTCTGCTCTAACCTGTCCGCTACCAATGTCTCCGATAAGGAAATTGTGCAGCAGTTCTACCAAATATGTCTGCGCGAAGTTCACAGAGAGAACTACAACATGAACATCCTCACAACGACCACCAACCTCGTTCGTGACCTGTGCAACTCCTCCCGCTTCCAGGAAGCCACCATCTTGACAGGCGTCTTGCACTCCTTCCTACATCTTACCGACGGTCTCAACAGCCAGGAAAGCGTCAACACCGCCACCCAGCTCTGCCTGTACCTGAGCGGCCACAAGGCAAACAAGTGCACCGACGACAAGACCTACCAAGCCATGTCCATCAAGTCCAAGCTGCTTCTGCAAGAGATCATGGCAACCTCGAAGTCCATGGGCATCGAGATGGTCGATCTACCCTTCAACCACCTCAACAACATCATCACCCTTCTGGGCCAGTACGAGATGTTCGACGAGCTCGAAGCCATTCTCACCCAGCTCTGGACCTCCCGAATCGTCCAGCGCACCTGGACACCGGACGTGGTTGTATGGATCGGACGACGACTAGTGGAAACCCGCTTCTGCCGCGGCGAAGTCGAGTCCGCCATCCAGCTTTGCCGTGACATCTGCTACAACCTGCGTCAGGTGTGGGGCAGCTGCGACCCGGTCACACTGGACATGACCAAGCTTCTCTCCGCTCTGTTCACAGCCTCGGAGGACTACCAGTCTGCAGCGACTCTGCACGAAGGAATCCTGTACGACCTGCTCGGCGACTCCGAGGCGAAGGGCCATGCCCATGTCGCTGATACCGCATCGCAGCATATGGAGTTGCTGCGCCGTTCCCAGGCACGTCTAGGAGCTGGTCAGACCACTAGCCGGGCTTCGGCGCATGCGGAGCTGTTCCAGTCGGTGGCGGATCGCTTCGGCGTGCAGTCTGAGCAGATTAAGAGTGTTGGTGAGGCGAATGGTGGTGCGGAATTCGGGGTTTGGTCGAAGCCGAGACGGTTTAGTATTGATGTTGAGGATATGGAGGAGGAGGGTCAGATGCACCGCAATCATCTGCGTGAGTCTAGCGGCGCTGGATTGGGTGGTAACGGTACTCAGAGACGTATCTCGGTGCAGGCTCTCTAAGTATGGGAATTTTGTTATATCAAAATATTCGGATTTGAGTTTATGCTGGCGTTTTCTGTTTTACATGTTTACACCCAAATTGACGATGACTTTCGAGGCCAGAAACGCCTTTCCGTAACTTTCAAGCACTGTTAGCCACCGGTCCTAATGTTAGCGCTCTTCGAGAATTGTTTCCTCTCCCACCTATGCAGATACCTACATATGTAGGTAGCAAGGGAATATGTAGCTGAATGAAAACCGTTATCAAATAGGATTCCCCCTCATATCTACTGGCATCTCTTTTCCCGAGCCGAGACGTTTCGAAATGCGTCGATCAATGGGACCGAAATTGGCCTCACGGATTCGACCAAACCTTTCACTATACCATTCCACTGCCTTTTTATTCGGACAATGGTCAAGGATATCATTATCGACCTCTAGGTATCCTGTCATATGAGATACCCATGTTCTCAGTGTTTCGCCCCACGCAGAAAAGCCCGTCTCTGTTTCTTCATCGATCGCAGCCTTAACAAAGCTTTCCACTAGCGCCTGTTCTAGTGGGTAATGCAAATTGCCGTAGGTTTCCATTTCCGTCGAAGGGTGAGGAATGTCTTCTTGAAAAAGGTGCGCGAAGGAGTTCGGAAACAAGTACAGCTGCATGTCTTTTCCTGGATCACCATGTGGATAATCAAATACTGCACAAGACCGATCCAAGCCTGTATAACCAGCATTTATTTCCTCCAACATCTGCTGAGGGTTTGGATGGTCCTCCATGATTTCGGGAGGAGGGGCGCGATTTGGAACAGTTCGGTTGAATCCTGCCCTCTCAAGCCTTTCAATGGCGGCTCTGTAGTCGTCGTCTTGCACCACAATCATGGGGGCCTACAGGGATATGAATGGTTAGCAAAAACATGAACGGGTTCGCAGTTTTAAGTAAACATTACCCCAACGCCGATGGCGACACCCAGATACCACATTGCAAGCGCTCCCCAAGGAATCACCGTAAGAGGTTGAAGTGTCTCGCGAAGTTTCATTGAGAGCCTGTCGGGCTCGGTCTGTTTCGGGCGCCTAAACATAGCTGTAGTGGAAAGCCCGATTCTGTCTGGTTTCTCGTCTCGAGTGGATGTGATGTTTTCCACGGAACGAGAGGGAGGATGTAAGGAGGATGGTAGATTGCAAGAGGTTCGCGCTGTAGTTGTGCCAAGCGCCCAACATCACATATAATCGTACAAAAGCTCCATTATAGGTGTATTACAGTTGGTTTGATCCTATGTACCGTACTGGCGTTGAGTTGGGATAATTTCTACGTCGAGCTGGCTTGTCCACAGTGAGTTACATTATGAACTGGAGAAAAGATATTTTTAATTCTAATGCATTTTCTGCACGATGAATGCACATATAGTACCCAAGAGTACTAAGCAATGTGCTTCCACCACATCGGCGATTCGACCGTAACAGGTATGTTGATAAGAAATACATGTATTGTCCAAATGAGCACTCACCCTTTCCAGTTTGTGCAGGACTACACTGGCCATGTCGAATGAATGTAGTGAAAAGCAAAACCTAATATGTGCGTTCATGCATGCCAGCCGTAAGGGTCATAAAGGACCAAACGCCAGGTGTATTATGGAGATGGTCACCAGAACCAAAGCCCTGGTCAAGCAGTCAATGCAAAGCTGAGGCCCATCAACCCCATACCTGCAACGGCGAACCCAATTCCCATTCCCCGCCGATGAGTGAGACCAAGTCCCTCGCTGAAAAGTTGCAATGCAACTGAAGTCATCACTCCGGCGGTGGCGGCAAACATACCTCCATATATACCCCAGGAGGTACCTGTGCCATCCTCACTACCGCGTTGCCCGGTGCTCCAGATCCAAAGTGCGGCTATGCCAGCGCCGGCTGGTTGACTGATACCTCCCAGGAGGCTGGACCAGAACATTGCCTTCCAGCGGGAGTTGAGGGCTAGATAGAGCGGAAGTGCCATGGCGAAGCCTTCCACGATGTTGTGGATGAACAGAGCCAGGAATACTGTCATACCGAGGGTTGGGCTGGCGTGGTTGGTGGCATAGGTGATGAATCCCTCGGGAAGCTTATGCAGAGCAATGGCGAGTGAGGTCTGGAGTCCAATGGAGAGGAATGCATTTTTAGGGACGTGATGGTGGTGGGCGTTGCCACCGGCAGACTTGGGACGCCCGGAGTCAATATCGTCGCGGTAGCCATGAGATTCGTCCTGATGCTGATGTTCGGAGTGGGGATGATGCTCGGAATGAGGATGATACTCAGGATGCGAATGAGATAGATGACTTGAAGAATGCGGGTCTGGGATCTGAAACGAATCGGACGAAGCAAGATCTTGTTGAATGTGGTGATGTGCAGAGATGTTGTCAAAATACCCCCCTTCCGAGGCAGTGGGCGTATGTTCATTGTCAGCCTCAGTTTCCGCCCGGGAAATGTCTGATTCCAGCGGCACGGATAGACTTTCACGATGCAGCAAATTTGGTCGCACGGTTTCATTGCCGTTGGATGGCGGAAGCACTTTGGTGCATTCCAGACCGCAGGTTTGAGAGACCCCAAAGCAAGGCCCGTCCTCATCGCAGGTGGATTTTACGCCACCCATGAGCGACGTAATGCGACGCGTTAGGATTGCCCGCATCGTTTCGCGTCTCGGCGCCGGCTCACTATGTTGGCTCCGTTGTACCACCGCTGGCGTTGACTTGAATGAAGATGGCTTATTAGGTCGCAACAGCGGAGTTCGTTCGGTAGGCCGATTTGCACCGTTGGAGACGTGGTCCTCCCGTGCGCGCTCGCCGCGCTCGCCGCGCTCGGGATCACTTTCCGACCCGTCATGGGTATGGGCACAGTCGACGACATGAGATGGGATATATCGGTGTGCAAATGCGGATATTATTTGAATGCCTGCGACTCCGGCAATGAAAAGACCGATCAACATATATGCAGATACAGCGGGAGAGAAGCCGGCGCGAGTGAGGTACTGCTTCGAGGTGGGGAGCATGCTATAGAGGGAGGTAAAGAGCTGCCAAGAATTAGTATAGTCCATACATTCCTCTAGGATGATAGCTCACCATGACTCCAGCACTGAGACATAATGATGCCGACAGGAAATTACTACTGTTTGCTATCTGGAAGCTCTTGCGGCGGGAAAGCGCCTGCACCAGCACATCGACGCAGATGATAGAGGAACCAAGCACGCAGGCTGAATACAATTAGTGATGAAGATATCTCTATCTCGAGGGACACTTACCAACTCCTGAGACACCGCTCATCACCCACCCCCGGAGGTCGTTGGCAGACATGGCGTGGGGAGTTGAAGAAATCTTGGAAATGAAAACGGTGATGTAATTTGCAGGTTGGCGGTCAACGCTTTGCCTCTCTATCTCTATGTGGAAATGAAAATATGACGATGTTTATGAAGAAGCGTTTATAATGCCAATCACCTGCTGTTTGAGGACAGTGCATATCGTCCCCAAGGTTCTCACTGGACTTCTGCACGCCCCCTCATGGCTGGGATCTGGGATGTGGAATGGTTTGGCATCGTGAATCTCCACTGTTAGAGTCCTTGAGACTGTGAGATATGGAGAAAACCTTGGAATGTACCAAGCAGAGGTCTATAAATGTCGTCTCATTGCAACCTGTGTGATACTTGACCCTCTCATATGATCAAAGGCACACGTGCAAGGGGTATGCAACTGATAGTATCTGGTGATTCGAGTAATTTTAGACTCACCGGACTCAAAGAAAATCACAAGAACCCTGATATTCAAGAGCAAGAGAATGAAGAGAATATATTTATACAAGTCACCTCCCACCTGTGCATGCAGAACACCCTAGTAATAGTTCGGGGTTTTCCATGTGATGTGATTGGCCCGTGACTCCCCATCGATTTTATTGCTTTGTGTTTCGGTTCCTGGACACTCAAACCTCAGCCCTGCCTATAGACAAGGGACGCTCAGCCATGTCCAAAGCAACTCTGGCTGTCATCGCTGCCGCTAGCGCAGCTACCGGAGCTGGTGTCACTGCGCTGCTCTTCTCCGGCAAACCCTCAAAGCCCCAACAACAAGAAACCCTCCCCCGGACACCAACAACCCAAGGTCCCAAGGTGCCCTCAACCATCCCAGCTCCAGCCCTAGCATCCAGGCTAGCCACCGGTCCCGTCGACGCAGCTGGAATCCTCCAATATGGCTTCCCGGGCCCAATTGCCGACGAGCTCTCCTCCCTCCCATTGCACGGCGCCTACGACCGACGCACACGCAACCCATCCTGGGTCGCAGAACACATCACACCAGAATCCCTGGCCATGAACCATGCCGACCGGAAGAAGAGCACTTTCTTCGAGGACACGACCGTCCCGGCGATGTTCCGCGCCAAACTGTCCGACTATTTCCGCTCGGGCTATGACCGCGGACACCAGGTGCCTGCCGCAGACGCGA
This sequence comes from Penicillium egyptiacum, assembly GCA_911456345.1. Classification (NCBI taxonomy): domain Eukaryota; kingdom Fungi; phylum Ascomycota; class Eurotiomycetes; order Eurotiales; family Aspergillaceae; genus Penicillium; species Penicillium egyptiacum. The sequence continues at coordinate 604,220 of CAJVRC010000843.1, forward strand.
AGTGGTCGCAGGATGCGATGGACGGCACCTTCGCGTTGAGCAATATGTGTCCACAGGTCGGCGAAGGCTTTAACCGCGACTACTGGGCGCACTTTGAAACTTTCTGCCGTGATCTCGCTAAGCGTTATCCCTCCGTGCGCATCGTTACTGGCCCCCTGTACCTGCCTCACCGTGACCCGGATGGAAAGTGGCGCGTTAACTACGAGGTTATTGGTAACCCGCCTAACGTGGCTGTGCCCACGCACTTCTATAAGGTTATCTATGCTGAGGATGGCACCAACTCGCCGACGAGCAAGGTTGCGCTGGGTGCTTTTGTTCTGCCCAATGCTCGCATTGCGAATGATAAGCGTCTGACTGACTTTGAGGTTCCTCTCGAGGCTGTTGAGCGTGCTTCCGGGTTGGAATTCGGCTCTAAGTTGGACCTCAGTCGTCGTCGTCGCTTGTGTCAGGAGGTGGCTTGCTCGATCACTGTGCGCGAGTTCAACAATGCCAATAAGCGTTCTTGAGCTTGAGGCTGCAGATAGGAGAGGAGAGAGAGACTAGGTTCGCCCTGTTGGCTTCTCGCATGGCTTCACTGTATATCTAGAAACATTTTTATCTGCATGGTTCGGGCGTTAATAACCGCTCCGGGCGGCAATATCAGGATATTTTTATCGTACACATAATCGAAACCTGTTGTGTTCCATATTCCTTTCTCGTGTTATCACAGAGTTGCTCAGCACTGGAACGCAACTCCGGTCTTCTTCCCCATATTCCCACCTTTGCTAGCAAACCCAGTCCCCTCGGAGGAGATCTCCACCAGACCAGACTGAATAGTGTCCTTATCCTTCTTCTTAGACTTCTTGCTATTCCCATTCCCATTGTCTTCTGGTTTTGACTTCGCCGTAAGATCTGTCTCGCAGACGTAACATAGAACCTGGCCATGGAGAGCAGCAGTCTTCTCCTGCTCCTCCTTCGAGGCATGTGGATCGGGGATGTGGTGTTCGTGGGGAGTCATGAATTTCGTTACGCACGGATAGCAAATGACATGTCCGCAGGGCTTCGTGACTGTCATAAGAGATGATTAGCAAGACCCAATGACTGTGTCGACTTCCATTCCACATACGCATCGCCTTGAGCCCATTACTCAAATTCTTCTTGCAACTCGGACACACCCTGGACACAGTCCCGTCGGAAGCCTTCTCCTCCGTGAAATTAACCTCGACAAGCGACTTGAGCGAGTAGCTATGCCGACTCTCATCCGTCGAGCCAGGACAGAGAGGCGTCAACTTGACGGTCTTGTTGGCGGTGATTTCATTTGCGTCCGTGTTGGGCGTTAAAGACGGGACCCAGAAGGACGGCAGAGCGGATTTACTAGACGACTAGAGCGAAGTTGTTAGTTAAACAAAACAAACTCCCAACTGAAGACCGAAGCTTCAAGCTCCAAGCTCCAGCTGAAAAAGAGCAACCACAAACCTTCTCCATCTTCAACTCCTTCCTCAACCTCTCCTTCTCTTCCCCAGCGACACGAGCCATCTCCTCCTCCCCAAGCTCAAAAACCTTCTTCCTTTTCCCATCAACCTCAACCTCCCTAGCCTTAAACTTCTCCAAAGCCTCCGACTCCTCCGCCTTCCGCTTCGTCCCACCAGCCCCAGAACCACCACCCTTATTCTCCAACCCCATCGAAACAAGCTCGAAATCCCTAAGATCCCTCTCCTTCATCTCCGCCAACGAGCGCTCCTCATCCTCCGCAATGCGTTTCCTCGCCTCGTCACGCTCTTTTTCAAGCCGCTTGATCTCCTGCCGCTGAGCGAGGAGGTCGTTGATCGCACACTCGCGACAGAAGAGGTCGCCGTTGCTGGCGCATGCGACTACAGGCGCCCGCGCGGGTTGCAGACATAAACGGCAGGAGCCGAAGGATAGGAAGCTGTCGCGGCCGATTGCGCTGCGTTTTGTGCCCCAGGTTGAGCGCAGTAGACCGCGTTCGTAGGAGGTAAAGTGTGGGAGGGAGGTGTTTCGCTTTGAGTGCGCCATTTTGGGTGTTGGCGTGGGAGTTGATGGAGGTGAGGGTGGCTTTTTTTGTAGCTTGGATGGCGTAATGGGCTTTTGGTCGGGGGTTTGGCGGCGGGTGGAAGATTGGGACTTGGGATTGGTGAGTTAGTTTACCGCTTAGCTCACCGCTTTTGTCAGCCCTATGCGGCTTCGTTGGGTCTATGAACATGGATTGTATGCTCGTGTTCTTATTGAGAACAAGCATTGACTCCAATACGTAATTGTTGGGTGTGATTGTTTATGTATCAACTTGGACAGACAACGCGGGAAGGAATAGAAAGTATCAAATCAATCATTGTCAATCATAATTCACTTTTGTCTATCAGTGATCCCACAGCCATACACTCGAAAGAAGCATAATCGAAATGAAATGGCCAAGCCGCGAGATATCAAAGCACGCTCATACGCAGCGTGCCATACAGATGTCATTTGACAATGCGACAGTAAATGAAGAGCCCCCAGAAGCACAAACGCGGACGCGGACGCAGACAGATGCTCAAAAACCCAGACCCAACCGAAAACCTGCCACGAAACCGAGATTCACCATATGATAATGCAAGAACAGCAAGGAAGTCAACCAGGAAAAGAGAAAACGAGATGCAAGAGTTTGGAGAGGGGGTATAATAATCGTCAAGCAGAAGATCAAGATGAGAATGGTTAGGATGTACAGAAGAAAGGAAAAGAAGATAAGGGGTGTAGACTCAGGCGCCTACGGCCTGCTCGCGTAAGTTTTCGCTGGACGGCGTATCAAGGATTCGCTCACTGAGCGATGTAGAGGATGGGGAAGGGGAGGGGGAGCCGTCGTGTCTCGGTGCGGAAAGATGGCCGTATATTGTGGATGAAGGGGAGTAAGCAGTATGTTCGGTGTCTAGGGGATATGGAGTCGGGAGCGAGGTGACCACTGGGGAAGCCGGGGCCCCGATGTCCTCTTCCGGTTGCTCTTCATGCGCATCCGTGAACTCTGCCAGGTCGTCGCTGGTGCGCACACTTAGGCCAGTGGCGGTGCTCATTCTGCGCGCCGAGTGAGGACGTTCCGGGCTGCGATCGGTCATGATCGACTCGCCGCTGTCCAACATAGCAGGATCCGACACCCGTGATTCTTCATGAGGGGTCGGCTTGCGGAGCTTCAGACGCTCTTCCGGGGGCATGTTCTGCCATTCAGACCCGAATGTGACGACGGATGCTTTCTTGCCATGCACGGTGAAACTGGGGGCTTTGCGAGGGAGGACTCCATCACCGGAGGGTTGGTCGTCCTCCTCCTGCCCAATGCTAGACACTGAACCCCGTTTCTTCTTCGAATGAGAGTGGGTTCTATGAGCATGTGAATCACGGAGGGTGCGATGAAGGCTGCGACGAACGCGACTCGCTCTATCGCTCTTGTCTTTTGGATTTGCCTCGCCCTCGGCGTCTTTACCGGGGTGTCCGCCAGGGGCGGCTTCTTCGTCCTTGGGTGCCGACGGGGACGCCGGCAGCTCCAGTAGACCAGCTTCCCTTAGAACACGCTCCTCGCCGTCATCGAAGCTGACAGGCGCTGTCAGTTTCGATGTACGAGATGCCAAGCTAGCTCCATCCCACCGGCTGGCGCGGCTGAGAACCGAGGCTTCACGCTCGAGTTTAATGGTCGCTGGGTCTGGTGAGTATGACTTCGCACGTTCGGGGAGGGCCACAGCAGAGCGCCGGCGACCGACACGAGCAATGTCAGCTGAAGTGACAGATCCGGGGATACTGGGACGACGCAGTTCATCATTCGAAGGCTTAGCCAACAGTCCAGATTCTGAGGGCTGCTCGGTTTGGGCCATAATAGGCTCAGGGGTATCAGCGCTAGAGACGGTATGCACAATACTACCGGCTCTTTGCACGCTAGGCTCCGATGTCACGGACGGCCCGGAAAGAGAGGCCAGACGTGCTCCATCTGACTGGGATGGCGCCGGTTCAGCGACCGAACCGACCCTGCTTTCCACTGCTTCTTCATCCTCTCCCAGATCTCGCAGCAAGACCTGGCGGTAACATTTGCTGCGCCAGATATCCTGTCTCACCCATTTGATCTTGGCAGACAGGCGGCCCGCAGCCATGATGACGTTCTCGCGGGCCCGCGCGTGCAGAGGAGTGAGCACTTGCAAGTGTCGAGCATTTTGCAAGAGATCATCCAGTTGCTTTTGCGACACCGCTAGCTTTTCGTTTCTCTCTCGAATCTTTTGGCTCATCAATTGTTGTCGCGCAGCAACAAATTCGGCAACAATGTCGGTGTCGATACTGGGAGAATGGGGCTCTATGTCCGTGGACTGGTGAGACTTCTGTGAAGATATCGAGCTTAATCGCTGACTTTTGCGGTATCGCTGTCCCTCATAATTCGTGGCAATCATGCCCTTGGTGCGCACACCAGTGGTCCTGAAGGCTGCAGCATAGTTGAGGTGTGCAAGCCAGTCATTCATCTCAGGCTCAGAGCTCGCAAGGAATGTCTCCTCCAATGCGTTGTGTCGAACAAAGATGAAGGCATGTTTATGCTTTTTATAACTCGTGTCTAGCAGGGCAACTGTGTCACCAGTAGACACGATGTTGTCTGGTTTGAACTCAGCAAGGGGTGGCTTGAAAACAAGGGTCCCCCGACGGCCGTTCTTGACATATGCCTCATGCTGTGCCATGAGTGAGCGCACCCAGTGCACGTTGCGGAAGAAGTAGAGCTGAGAGAATGTGAGAATCGCACCCCATTCCTGCCAGGGCGACCTGGCTTTCTTCTTCTTCGGGTCTTTCCGCCAAAGCAAGCCCACCTTGGCAACTTTGATATCTACCAGACCGGGATTCGAGTCGAGTGGACTATCTAAGCTAGCCGGCATGAACGCGTCAGGACGAGAGCGCAGAGAGATAATCTGCAAGATTCCAGACTTGGTGAAGGCCTGGTGAAGAGCATCCATGTCCGGTGGCCCAGCGGTTCCAAAATGATTGTATGTATCCTCCAGATCCATGACATCCTTCAAGCTGGGTCGCAGGGACCCTAATTTGCCTTCTAGAATAAGTGAATAGGGATCGACAGGCCCCCCGGCGATCCGGGCCAAATTTTCGGAGCTAGTGCTTTTGAATAGAGTGCGACGGGGTTTCGCCAAGTGACGGTCAGGCAGATTGGCGTCTTCGACACGGATGAACGGAGTGTACGAGATATTCTCATAGAAACACTCAAGAATGTCCTCCGAGATTCCCTCACTGCGACTTATCTTGACATAGTCACCCTTCTGCATTTTCCGCTTGTTGTTCTTATTGAAGACATCGGTGTGAAGAATCAAAAGTGAAAATGCAATAAAGTATGCGTTATCCGGGGCAGTGAAGATGCCTGGGTTGCATTCGTGGTAGCGATCAGCAAATGCTTGCACGAAACGATCAATCTGCTGTGTTTCTTTCGGAAGCTCGACTTCCATCAAAAGCTTGCGGATTGACATGTCGAGTGGGTCGCCGAAGTATGAGAAGGTCCTCATGTACTTGCGGAGGCAAACCTTGTAGAATTCCTCGTCTGATTGAGCGAGGACACCCGCAATCATGCCACGGGGTAGAGTTTCTTCCAAACGGGTCAGATATGAAGCGGGCGTATCGCTTTCTTCCCGTTTTGGGATTGTTGGTAGCTCCTGCTTTGAGATGGGGGTGGAGGCGCCACCTATCGTGGGCGAACCGTGACGAGGGGAGGGTGGGGACGAGTTTTGCCTCAATCGCTGCGTGATATTGAACATATCACCGAAACTCTTGCGGCCACTGGTCGAAGTGGAAGTGCGCGCCGAAGATGCCAAAAATGGGGGCTTGGACAAGTCATCATGATTCTCTGCCAACGATCCCATAGTAGACGAACGTCCTCGGTTCTTTAAAGAGGGATTGGACCGAATTGAGCGAGCGGAATTCGTCGAATCGTTTCGAAATAGCGGTGGTACACTCGAGGAGGCAGCGAGCCCGACGGTGGAACGAGATGGCGAGGGTAGTGGTGAAACATGATCCTGGCCATCTGAAGTCTCGGATTTTGGAGTATCTGCTGGGGGGAACTTCGGTCGATTATCCACAATTCCAGTCGGTTGCGAGACTTTGGGGGGTAAAGGAAAGAGAGGACTCCGGGTTCGTTTCAAACGTGGCATGCGGAATCGCTTTGCGGTAGTGGCACTTTGACCATCACGAGGGGAAATGCTTCGGGTGACTGTCTGATCACCGTAGCTCTGGTCTGATCGAGACGACTCGGAAAACCGGGGATCAATCACCGACGAGCGCTGAGAGTCGCTGGCCTGTGGGTTCCCGCCCCGAAGTGAGTTGGTTGACAAGCGCCCGGGCTCTTCGGTAATACTCTGGGACATGGCAAGTGTCGAGTCGGTAACCTGGGAGTCGGTTGATCCCTGTCCCCTTCTACGGGGCTTCGCGGGCTGTTCCATTGATTTCCGAGACATTTCCTCCATGGACTGTTTTCGTGACGATGGTCGAAAGCTGAGCCTGGGTCTTTGTTTCACGGGCTGGTCGAGCTCGTGACTGGTCGGGGCGGTAGTAATAATTTTGGGAGCTTTATCCGGTAGACACAGTTAGTTAATCCATCCTACTGAGCGTTGGGGGTTGTCAATGTTTCACTTACGAGGCAAGGAAGGGACCGGGGGAGTATCCTGGCCCGCCTTGACGTAAGACTTGGATAGTTGGGGGTCAGATGCATGGCGAAGTCTCATGAAGCTGAATCGCTTGTGGCGCAAGCTGGGACGGTCCGAGGATTGTCCTGCAAAGTCCGGTTGAGCTACCCCATGGTCTGGCCTGTTGTCGTCTGGTGCCTGAAGTCCTAGATTCACTTCTGATAAGCCGGACAAGCGAGGAATTGACTCGGATAGTCTAGGTTCGACGGGGGGATAGGGACGAGGAAGGTGTTCACTGCGACGGGATTGGCCTTGAGGCTCCATGGTGCTCTGCCTCTTGCCATCCACGAGACGCAGTCCTTTCCAATGCATGGTGAAGGACGAGCGTTAGGACCAAGCTAATAATCCCCATGAAATGTAACACGTTAGATGGGAATTGAAATAGAAACGGAGGACATTGCCCAGGTGGATCCAGACGCGGTGGGATCTGGAGGTCAGCCCTCGCAAAAAGGGGAATGCCGGAAAGGGAAACGTTCTAGATTTCTTGTTTCTGCCGCCACGCGTATTTCCCTTTTTGTTTAGATCACACACAAAAATAGATAGAATCAAAAGATAGAAGAGAAGGGAATTAAAAAGCTAGAGGGGCAAGGCAGACGAGTTCGAATCTAGGTCTGAGCGTCGGGTAATTGACCGGGTTTAAGTATACAGATGGAAAGGATTGATTTTGACGTTCTATTATATATGTATAGATAGTTAGTTTCTATTTAAATTGTACAGATCATATAGACTAAATAGATGTTTAAATAATAGTCAAATTAGTATATTTATAGCATAATGTTGGAGTATACGGAGTACACCGAGTGTACTGAATGGCCACTGACGTAGAACAAAAATAGCGAATGCATGTCATCTACTTTTCTCACGTCAATGGAGAATTTTCTTTTGCCTTCGACTCCAACTTTTTGATGTCACATTTAACTTGATTGCACATGTGGACTATATCTGCGTTATCTCCCCCGCCTTTCTCTTCTCCGCATCCGAACACTCTCGATATCCCTAACTTCCGAGGTCTGACTGAAGACACCTCACTCACCTCCCTTCAAAACTGGTTACTGTGACTCGGCATGCGTCTTTTTTCTCCCATATTGGTCGCGTCGACCTTGATCCCTCTAATCTCCGCCGTCCCCGCTGGTTCAAGCATCACCCCACCGCCACCCTTGCAGCCTTCCCATTACACTCATTCCAACCCACGCCCATGGGCTCGACTCCGCGATTGGGTAATTGGCTCGATATGGGATATTGATCACAAACACTGCTCTTCAAAACATTCGTCGCCGCCGTCCAATATTCACGATCGGTATGGCAGTGATGTCGTCCTGCGTTTTCATTTGAGCCAGGCGGACGAGGCAGAAGCATTGGCTTCCGCCTCGCAGGTGCTGTTTTTGGACATTTGGGCCATAACCTCGAAATTCGTAGATATCAGACTTGCAGATGATATGGTGAGCTTTCTTCTAAATACTTTACGATCATCTCACTAATTATTTCATTAGATCCCTTCCTTGCTGGACCTACTACCCTTAACACTCCGCAACTCCTACACTCCCCTCATGGACAATCTTGCCGACGAGATATACGCTTCATACCCCTCCCGTCACCGTAGCGACTCAGACTTTAGATCGGGAATTGCATCGTCTGAACTGAAGACCATATCGAATGGCGACCTATTCTTCCAAGAATACCAGCCGCTCTCCGTCATCACGCAATGGATGCGCTTGATGGCATCCATGTTCTCTTCGCACGTACGGATGACCAGCGTGGGAGTCTCCTACGAAGGTCGCGATATCCCAGCATTGCGACTCGGTACCTCTCACAGCACAGAAACCACATCGGATCCTCGCAAGACAATCGTCGTCGTCGGCGGTACTCACGCTAGGGAATGGATCAGTACCTCCACGGTAACATATGTCGCATACAGCCTCATCACCCATTACGGCTATTCACCCGCCGTGACACAGTTGCTGCACGAGTACGACTGGGTATTAATCCCAACCCTCAATCCCGACGGATACGTGTACTCATGGGAGTCAGACCGTCTGTGGCGCAAGAACCGCCAGCCAACGGGTCTTCCACTGTGCCCGGGCGTCGACCTGGATCGCGGCTGGGACTACGAGTGGGACGGCGAGTCGACTCGCTCGAACCCGTGTTCAGAAAACTACGCCGGCGCAGAGCCATTCGAAGCACTTGAATCGCAGCGTCTGGCGCAGTGGGCTCAAAATGAGACGGCGCATGGCCGCGCTGAGATCGTAGGCTTCGTCGACTTACACTCGTACTCCCAGCAGATTCTATACCCTTACTCATACTCCTGCTCGTCCGTGCCTCCCACCCTCGAGAGTCTCGAGGAGCTAGCGTTGGGCCTAGCCAAAGCCATCCGACAGACCTCCCATGAATCGTATGACGTTACCTCTGCGTGCGAGGGGATTCTGACTCGTGGTGCAGCTACTGGGATTACCTCGGGCGGCAGCGCGTTGGATTGGTTCTACCATAAGCTACACGCCAAGTTCTCTTATCAGGTCAAACTCCGTGACCGTGGTAGTTACGGATTCCTTTTGCCCTCCGAGCACATCGTTCCAACGGGAAAGGAGATTTTCCATGCTCTGTTGACGTTCGGCAAGTTTGTCTGGGGTGAGGAGGCCTCGGATATCAGCTTTGAGGACTTGATGGGTGATCAGGTACCTCTGGCCGACAACCTGTAGGATTTGTCTTTTGATGATTGCATGTTGACTTTACGAGCGAATTTCCTCTTTAATTGCGGTACTTCTGGTGTTCCAGAGTCTTTGTACAGTATATTGGCTGTTTTAGCCTAAGAATGTAAAGAATGTAATTCAGACCTATTTCAATGTACCTGTAGCCTTGGATGTGACACGACTTTGAGAAAATAGCCACGTTGCTTATTTGTAGATTAGGAGACTAGGGCCAGAAGGCGATCTGCTATGTATGGATCTTTCGGGAAAGGCACCTAGGAGATGAAAGATAATGACCTCATCAAGACAAGGACCACAACCTCTGACCTGAGCTTTCTATCTAGTTCTGTAGCTCTGGAGGAAGCCCGATCTATGTGAGGATTTTTAGCCTTTTGCTGGTTGACTATCTTATTTATACTTGTCCTAACAGCATGGATAAACTCGGATCTTTCTTCATCCTCAAGAGAGAGGTAAGAAGTATAGTCTGGACCTGCCATTGCTCTCCTAGATCTGGCACCAGAGATGTTTGCGGGGTCGAATCCATCAAGAGAGACTATTTCATCGTCTCCAGATCCGATTTAAATGAACGGATTGGACAACAATAGTCTCTATCCGTTGTTTCGATGGTTATTTGTGCTAATATTGATAGACTGCGATTTGGATATATCGACCTTCACCTTATCTGGCAAGAGTCTTCTGGTATACCGACACCGCCTGTCTCGCTACCGATGAGACTCAAGGGTCTTCTTTGATCGAATGCCTTTTCCACCCCAATACGGCAACCTGCCCGGCTTCAAGTGGACGGGTCCAGATCCGCTGTCCATTTGTCCTTAGGCTAGCGGCATTTGGCTTTCTCCTGAAGAGGTTGACTGGATAGAGGTTCGGCTACACGGTTGGATCGGGACATCTGGCGAGACTGTAGGAGAGGATCTGTTCTTCCTGCCTTGGGTTGAAATGGCCGTAGAATCTCTTCCGGATGCAGACACCTATTAGACACAATCTCCCGGCATGCTGTTGGTGCAGCATGCACTAGCTTCAGATTGTCCCTATGACCTCGTCTGAAGCCTCTACCATATTCAAATGACTCGACTAACTATCCAAAGAAAACCATACGATCCTTGCAGAATCGCACCGATTCCTGTGACGGGTACATGACCAAACAGACACTTAAAGCAGCATCTTATTAGGGAGGTGAGTAACCCACTGCCCTGTTCTCGAAATTCCTTTTCGAACTCCTCGTTGAAATCCACAAGGCAAAAGCTGCAGAAAACCAAATATGTCCGAAACTTTTCGTTTCCGGACTTGTCGTGTCCCCGAATGTTCGGCTCCTGCTGCGATAGATGTTGGACTCTGCGAACGCTGTAAGCAGCAATTTTGCGCTGTTCATGCCATGTCTCCAACTCATTACTGCAAGGTACGCTGAGCCATGACTAGCTGCTACAAGGACGTTCTAATTTGACCCTAGAATGACCCTCTTGATGACGATGCATGAGGACTTGCACAAACAGAAGAAGTAACAGCATTTCGACGTATCATCAATGACGGGAGTCCTTTACGTCGAGCTTCAGAGCGTAATAAAGGTCTAACTTGTAAACTAGACTCTTCGAATCCTCTAGGAGAGAGGCGGATTGGGGGCATGCATATCCGTCTTCGAATCATTTTTAGCGATGGAACGGCCTGGCTTGCTCGGATACTCCGAACAAACTATACTTCATTCCCAGATGAGTGCAGCAATCTCTGCTTGAAGAGCGAATGCGCCACTTTGGAATGGCTTAAGGATATAAACGTGCCGTCGCCTAAACTCTTCGACTTCGGTCTACGCAATGACCCCGAGAATGATGTTGGCGTTCCGTATATGCTGATAGAGGAACTCCCTGGGACACCGTTGCTTTCCCTTAGCCCGTCAGAAGACCAACCGCAAAATATACAATAATTACGCCGAAATCTTATGTACTATAAATAAGTACCCTCTTGAGCAGATCGGTTGTCTCTATTTACAACCTAATAGTACTATCTGTACTGACCCTATACTGAGCGATCGGACTGGTACATTTTCTCAAATGGGACCCTTTTCGCAATGCACGAGAATACTACGCGACTTGGGCGGAGAGATATCTCGAATTAATCTACGACCGCCAGCTCTTCACTCGGTACTCCGTTAATGCATACCTGATATTCAGATACCTTAAAGAACTAGCGGAACAAAGGCCATTGGAATGCATTTGAAGCGAGCATTGATAATGGTCCATTCTTTTTGAAACACATGGATGATAAAGGTGACCATATACTGGTGGATGAGGATTATAATATCACCGGTATTATCGACTGGACGTTCGCTAGGCTGGTGCCAATCTATGAGGCATTTGGTCCCTCGCTGTTGACAGCAGAAATGAGTGATATATACGAGAGCAACGCTGGCCGATCCCGGGGCGACACGATGCTAGCTGAGGCTGTACAGACCAAGAGCAAGCATCTACATCTAGTTCGCTTTGCCGGCGGCCCGGATCTAGTCCGCCGCTTCTCCTTTGGCCTCGGAATGGGTATGGACATATCTTGGGACGAAGCAGTTGCTTTATTCCGAGGTATCATGTCTACAGCTGAAGGGAGCAGTTTGGAATTTGACTGGGATGTCTGGCGTCAAAATCGTCTATCTCAACGGGCTGATGATGCTAGGTTGCAAGCGCTTCTGCTCAAATTGGGAGAAATCTAAAATCTGGGTGAGCAGGGTAGCTGTGTTGGGCGCTTGGTACGATTACCCGTGGACTTTTATGCGGTAAAATGACCGGCCTCGTTTCTTGACACAAACAATTATGGAAAGCTACGTTCGTGGGCTTTCTTTTACAGAACCAGCGGCAAAAGAATCATAGACTGAAAATCATTCCTCGTAATCAAAATATTTAAAGTAAGACAAGAATTAACGGCCTGTCGATGGAGAAAACGACAGCACAAGCAGGGCTCAATTTCCACAGCAACAAGATATAGGTCTAGGACCCGCATCAGAAAAGCCAGGAGACGAAAGTCCGGTAGAACCAGCTTGCATTGTTGTTCTTCTCTGCCTCAGCCTCCTTCCTGGCGAGATACAGCGCCTCCTCGCGATCAATCTCGTCCTTCCCGGTGAAGAGATCGGCTGTCATGGGGTCAACACCCTTGGAGCCGGTCGCGAACTTATACCCAAAGATCATAATGAGGTATAGAGGGATACCGAGATAAGCGGTGATGAAGTTCTTATAGTCGAAGTTTCCGTATGTTTTCGGGTTGTGGATGAAGACGTCAAAGTTCTTCGTGAAAGCGATGAGGATGCAGAATCCCAGAGCGAAGTATGAGCCTGCAGCGCCAAGGGGGGCCTTGTAGGCCAAGCTTTCCTCGGGAATGCCCTGGGCTTTGCGCGCGCGCACGAAGTAGATGTGGGTGACCAGGATGGAGATCCAGGTGAGGAGACCGAAGATGGTGACAAGGTTCACGAAGTACTTGAACACAGTTTTGGAGTCGCTGCTAACGTTCATGTAGCCCAACAAGGCAATTATGGATGAGATAGCCAGTGCTGGGACGGGGACGCCGCGGCGGTCGGTGCGCGCGAAGATCTTGGGGGCTTTGCCTTCGCGGGCCAGACCGTAGATCGTACGGGTGGCGATGTACAGGTCGGAGTTGGCTGCTGAGAAAACGAAGAGCAGGATACAGGCGTTCAGGATATGGGGCAGGACTGGAATGGCGGCCAGCTGGATGGCGACCACGAAGGGCGAAGCTGCGGCTGAGCCCTTTTTCTTGTTGCCGTCTGAAAGGGCGAAGAGAAGCTCCGGGGAGTTGTACGGAACGAGTGTGCCAACGAGGAGCACACTTGTCACGTAAAACACCAGGATTCGGTAGAAGGTCAATTTGATTGCGCGAGGGATCGTCTTGCGGGGGTTTTGTGCCTCGCCGACCGTCACTCCGACTAGCTCAGTGCCCAGGTAGGCGAATGTAGCGGACACCATCGTGGACCAGAAAGCCAAGAATTGACCAGGTGCGCCTTCCATCTTGTAAGCGTTGAAAGCACCTGGGGATTTCCAGTAGCGGAAACCCTTGCGGTCATGGTCCGGCCCGCCACCAAGCATGAGAATGAAGGATAGGAGGATGATGCCGAGAATAACAATGACTTTGAAGGAGGAGAGCCAGAACTCGAATTCACCGAAGAACTTCACGCCGAAGTAATTGATGGCGACGACGATAACTAGAAAGATAGTAATCCATACTCCAGCATTGACCTTTTCTGTGGGTATCCAGTATGATATAACCAATGCACCGGCAGTCATTTGATTTGGTGATAGAATGATGTATTTGAACCAGTATCTGGAGTTGTGTTAGCGAGGTCATCTCAAAGGGAATGAATGGCTTGTGCATACGTCCAGCCGAGGGTGAAGCCAAGCGCAGGATCAACAAATCGGACGGCGTAACCAGTGAAACCAGAGGGCAATGGCAGCCAAGCCGCCATCTCTCCCAGAGCGCACATAACCAGGAAAACGATGAAACCAACCCAAGCATAAGAAATGAGGATTGCGCCGGGCTACCTAAGTCAGTATGAAGGTTCTGGGGTCAATTTCGGTGTAAACACTCACGCCAGCCCTGCACGAAATTTGGTTAGCCTGGAATCTCAGAATAAACTGTTTAGGGAAACCAATCGTCACTTACTTTGCAAGAGCTTCTCCCGTTCCAATGATCAAACCAGTACCAATAGCACCACCGATGGCTATTCACTATCAGCGCATGCTCGTGTCCGACTCAGAACTGCGCCTACCAATCATAGTAATATGTCTCGCCTTGAGCGCACGGTGCAGCTCAACATGGTTGGGGTCGTTCAGACCGGCCTGAGCTTGCTCAATCTTGCCATCCTCACTGAACTCCCGGTCCGCGTATTCCTCGCCCTTGATAGACTTCTCCATTGTGTGTTCGACGCGCAGAGGTTTGCGCTGACGAGGGAAGAAGCCCGGGTGAGAGATAAGAGTAAGCTTAGATGTAAGACCAGGAAGATGAGGGGGGGGAGAGGAATTAAATGGAAAGACAAGAGCGGAAAGTACACAGCCCTTGTGAAAGATAAGCAGTGGAAAAGCAAATCGCAGACTTAGTGAGCCCTGGAGGAAAACCCCAATTAAATAAGATAAATAAGATACGAGACCTTGGGAAGACCTCGGGGCTTCCAAGTCTAGCCAAGGCTTTGCATTTCACGGGCTAAAATAATTTACCCAAACACACCTCAGACCATACACCTGCATAGTTCACGCTTAGAATCCTTCCCGCAGGGTTTCATCCGCGATCTGACGGTTTGCCGTTTCCGGTTTGCGGGGAGCACTGGTATAATAGGGCTGTGCTCATTGAATAGGGCTGTGTTCTTGGTTTTTTAATGAGGCTCTGGATCACTCAGATACAGGGACATCTTCAGCATAATGCAGGTGATTACTGTATACATATGTCCCCTGTGTCATCGATGTCCGTTTCCTAAAGCTTGATACCCAGGTACATGTATGTAACAGATACTACTCCAGGGAACACATCAAAGCGGAGATATTGGCGCCAAGATTGGACATTTGGGGCTTTGTGGGGAGCGCTTTTCATCGGCATTCGTCGGAAAATTTTAGGTTGCCCCATTCCCCCAGATTTTCGCTGATATGGAGCTTTGCAGTCATTTATGGTATTTACGGATACGAAGTACGCACATTAGAATCCAATATTTACTACAGAGTCGGCATCGAAAAAGCACCCGGGCAAGAAAAAAAGTAATTCCCCGGGGCAAACCCATTTGACTCAGCCACCAGATAGCATTCGCGGAAAGTGCCCTTATCAAGCCTGACCCTTAAACAGTGTTTACAACCTTTGCCAAGACGGAATTCCACCTTGGCCCGTGAACGCTAAACTTAACCCGGTCGAGTTGTGCCTCTTCTGAGTCTGGTTATCTGTGCCAAGACCGCTCGCGGATGGTGCAGCCAATCCTTATCTCTCTTGGCGGGTGCGCACGTGGCCTGGTCGTATCAAGGTTCATCTATGGCGAGGGATTTATGCGGTATTTTTCTGGGAGCTTGGATTGCGGCGAGGCTTAAGGATTGCCCAAGTGGCTTTGGCGTCAAGGCTGCGCAACACAAAATAAATACGAGGCGTGTAGTTCCCTCGATCTCTACTCCGTACTCCGTTCCTACGAAACATATTCCGTACATACTTCATAGTTCTGCCGAAGAGGTCAATCTTCTTCGCTTCTTCGATCCTCTGTGTGTCAACAAGTTGTCATGGTGCTTATGCGCTTATCTCGAGCTTGTTCGTAGGCTGCAGCAGTGGAGATGCCGAGCATAAATAGCAGATTTTTGCATCCTTTCCGTCCCCGTTTTATACTTTCCTGTGCACCGGTGAATGTCCATATGCACATCTCTCTGAGACAAGGCTCGATAGAGGAGGTAAATACCAAGGCTGATCGAACTTGGGGCAGTCTCAAGAGGAAAGAAAGCCTGGTAGCTCCACTTGTTGGGATTTATAGCATGGGCATTTCGAACAATATGGATAAGTAGCGACGCATCGATATTGAATACCTGAAGACACATAAGAATTCTCGCTTTCCGGTGAAGACTCGGCTGCTACAGATAAGCATTCTATTGATCTCACGGGGCCCTGAAGATACATGGCTGGTATTTCGGCTCGGTGATCAGCCGAAGGAGCATGATTTTGGGATGAATAGCACGGAGGCTGTGTCCCAATTTTGCACGTGTGAGGTCTCGGGGACCCATAATCTGAAATGGAAGGCCATACTATGGAAGTAGTGCTTCCAGCGATGTGATTTATAGCCCAGACGAAGAAAGAATATGAGGGTCTCCTGAATTCAGAGAACCAACAAGTGAGAAAGAATATGGAGGCAGAAAAGGAGTTTCAGCGGTGGAAGGCCTGGGCTCGTCATATCGAGTTGGAGAGCGAAAACAATATGATCGAGCCGGGGCCGATCCAGGTATTCAGGCAATGCCAAAGATTAGAGTAAGCAGAAACTTGCGCTTGCTGGACATTCATATGGAATAATGGAGCAAATTAAGCTCAATTTAGGTGACGACGAGACGATCTAGAGCATGCATAGCTGACGTGGAGGACAATGGCCCAACGAACTAATACACCCACAAGCCAATCAGGCTTTAGTTGGGTCACACCGACACAAAAAAGGAGGCTCTTTGTAGGAATCTGACAGGATTCAGCCTCATGAAAATGCCCGAAGAAACGAAGCTATGGTTAGATCGGTTATTCATTCGTCCAGAATCAAGGATCACAGATGCAGTTTGCGACCCATAGCGCTTCGATGCATTGCCAGCAACGTGGCTTTGCAAAGGTGGAATCATGTTACCTCATAAAGAACCACTTTCGAGGGGGTGTGTAGCCACCATATGCAGGTCTAGCGCAGTCGGCTTGAGGGAACAAAGGGTTTGGCTGGGTGCTGCCTCTCACATGTGGGAGTCAGCCGCTGGATTCAGCCTCGTGGGAGCGAGGCATATCCCGGGTTGGGTGGGCTAAGGGTGAAATAGTGGCGATGGGTCCATCTTGTTGCATTAGGGGGACTGAATGGAGGGGATGGCTCGTATTTACTTTGTTGACTTGACTAGGTGGCACCACCGAGAGGACATACACAGTGGAGGCCTCTGTTGTTCGACAGGTACAGTTTATGGTATATGCAGTGATTGAGGGGAACTGAGCCAGTTAACATCTCATAATATCCGCTGCCACTTCGAAGCTAGTGCAAGCTACCGTTATCAAACCAAGTCCCTGAGGGAAACATGTCCAAAGCTAGCAGCTGGGAGACACTCTCAGCCTGTCGATGAAAGTCAATATTACCAACACTCTGGATGGTGGAAATGTGATCAGGGTGTTTAGGTGGGGGCCATTTGGTGTGCAAATCCAAAGCCTTGAAAATGTGCTGTGGCGTGCATAAGTGCGTTAGGGCAGCGATCAATGGAGGTCGTTTATTGGGTGGTGAACGCCGCAGCGGTTACAAGAGCTTTTATATATTTATCCCGCTGATCGGAGGATTATGATTCGTGCAATGAAGATGGAATTTACTATCATTAGAATTATTAAATAGGAGTTAATTTGACAGTCTTCCATGTTAAGACTTGAGGATGTGCGGGGGAATTGATTGTTGATTCTCCTGTCGTCCCCTATATCAGGGCCTGGCGGCAGTCGAGCATCGGGACTCTTCAACTTCCAGCTCTTAAAAAAGAAAAGGGGGATTTCCCCTACTTTGTGTATCGATCCCAAATCCCGAATAATCATCATGGGTGGCATGCGTCTCCCCCGCCCAACGGGCATCTATGTCCCCAATTCACCAAAAACCCTCACCAACGATATGATCTCTCCACCACTCTCCCCAGAATTCAGCTTCGACTCCGAGACCGTCACACCCACTCTAGTCCCAGCTCTGGAATATATCTCCAGTAAACTCCAACAAAGAATGATGCATGTCACCCTCCTCATCGGCCGCGGAAAGCCCTACCCGACCGGTCAGCCATCCGACCTAATGATCATCCCTATCCACACAATCGAGCCACAAGCATGGCGAGTACTTGAACGCGCCATTGCCAAAGGCTCGAAAAAGTTCTCACTCGGCCCCAGCTGGACGGACGCCATCGGCCGCAGCCAGTATGAGCGTCAGGCAAACGGTCATCTCGTCAATCAATCCATCCTCCAGAACGAAGTCATCTTCAGTCAGGAGGGTCTAACTCTCCTGAACATGGACCGTATCTATACCTTCAAGCGCCGCATGTGTATCCTCTCTGCCCGCCCCTTCTCGCGCAACGCCGAACAATCAATGTCATCCTGCGTACGGCTACTCCACCGCATCGTCGCAGATTTCTCCGGTCGCCCCTTCAGCAAAGCTTTCTTCCACCGCGTCTATGAGCAGCTTGATGTAACAGACGAGCAGCTCACTGCCGTCGCAGTCGCGTACAAGAATGTCCACAACCAGGATGCTATCATCCTTCCCGTCCAGCCTCCCGCTCCAGCTGCAGCTCCAACCCCAGCTCCTGCGCCAGCGCCAGTTCCGCCCAAAGTCGAGGCCGTTGTTCCAGCGAAAGCTAGAGCAAAGGCCCAGGCTAAAGTACAGCCAAAGGTTCAAGCGAAAGCCCAGCCCAAAGCTGAGCGCGTCATTTTGAAGCCCAAGGCTGATCCCATTCCTATCCGGGTGAAGGCGGAACGCCCTCGTGAAGTGAAGAGATCGCCCATCCAGACTGTGCGCGGTCGAAGACACCCTCCGCTGTCGATGCGAGGGCACAATAAGCGCGGGCCCAAGACGCCTCTTTCTGCGTCGGATGTTACCCCAATCACGCGGAATGAGTGGAATATTGTAAGCCAGGATATTCGCATGCAACCTAGGGTTACTAAGTGGACTCCGTCGCCGACCGTGCTGGCCGCTGCTTGAAATTGACTTCTGGATTCGCTTGATGCACAAAGCGATTTGCTGCTAGATCTATCACGAACCCCGAACCTTGCTGAGAGGTTTGGGTCGCGCTCATAGCTCACATGCCATCCCCCGTGCATGTTGGGTTTGGTTGAGCTGAACCATGAAGACACAGATGAGAACTAGATCTAGCCCGTGTTGCTAGATCATCTCTAGGTCTTCCCCGTGTCTGATTCCACCAAAGCTGGACCTTACTAGGCCATTTTGGCGATGGACAGATTGGCCAGGCTTGACATACTGGGTGCAAAAAGGACCCCGGTATCTGGACTGGCGCTAAGACCTCCTTGGCACCCTAACGATAATATGATAATGATTTAAAAGCTTTTCATAGCGAAGCTTGGCAGGAAATTTCAAATGTTCCGAAATTCAATTCACATGTGTATATAGTTAGTTCACCTTTTGGAAGATATCAATACGAATTTTAATGAACCAATCAGACTACATCCTAATATCCACGTAGAATCACAGCCAGCGGACCGACAAAACCGAAAATAAATCAAATTATCCACAGCCCTATATCAAAAACTGAGATGAATGGGCATCCTCTAGGACTAGTTTGCCGAGTAGCCATACATGGCCCCGCTTAAGCTCGGCGACCGGCGAACTGAGACAGCTACCCACATGTGCACCCAATCATAGGCACGGGAAAGGAGTTATAGTGGGTGTCGAATTTTAAAATCAAAGTATTGAAGCTACTGACACATGGGAATGTAAGTTGTGAATAATTCAGGATGTCTCCTATCGGCATCGGAACTCGCCGTTCCACTATCCATACAACATAGTACACCGCACCATAGGCATTATGGATGGGATGTGAGCATTCATGTCATTTCCAAGATTCAGACAAAATTCTGATCCAGAATCCTACATGTACACGAAGGGGGAAAGCAATAGTACATAGATGGATGTATGCAAGGCTTGGCAGAGTCGGGACTTGGCGGGGTTATCTAAAGTTTAAGAGCTGCAGGGCTGCGTATAAGAACCCCTCTTCTGTCTTTTACAGCCTTTTAGGTTCAATTGAATATCATTTCTCCGAAATCTAGATATTCTTATATCTTAGAGAAATTGCTGAAATCCACCATGTCGGGGTTCAATGGGCTCGCAGATACAGACTCGCGCGGTCTGGACAGTGACCACAAATGGAGCTTGCAGCCTCTTCTTCGCAGTGCTGAGCGCTCGCATAGCAAGATGCCCGGTATTAGAAAGATTCCTCTTCGCGCCATTGGAATTATTGCGTTTATTGCGTTTCTGAATATCATAGTTTGGGTGGCGGCGGCTATTGTGCTGGTATGTTTCGATAGGTCGTGTGACATTGGATTGATTCGCTAATGCTTCTATAGAGTTATCATCCGTGAGTCTCCATTATCGATATCTCATAGCCTAAAGGCTATTTTATATACTAATTGCACGGAATGCAGTTCGCTGGTTTCTACAGCTGCCCTTGCCTATTCTCTTGGATTGAGACATGCGTTCGATGCGGATCACATTTCCGTATGTTAAATCCAGTTAGGAAACAGATCAAATAATTAACAATGCTATTTATAGGCTATCGATCTAATGACCAGAAGACTCCTGGCCACGGGGCAAAAACCCGTTACCGTGGGCACGTTCTTCTCGCTTGGCCACTCAACGTGAGCACAGTCACCTCATTCTAGTTATATCAAATCGAATCTAACCCAGTTCAGCATCGTGATCATCACATCTATTGTCGTCGCAGCCACAGCAGCAGCCGTCTCAGAGCGCTTCGACAGCTTCAGCACGGTCGGTGGAATCATTGGCACCTCCGTCAGCGCCGCCTTCCTGATCCTTCTTGGCCTTATGAACGCGTACATCCTGTATAAGCTCGTGAAGCAGATGCAAAAGGTCTTCAGTCTCCCTGAGGGCCATGAAGATGAAGCGTGGAAGATCGAGGGCGGAGGAATCCTTTTCTCGGTCTTGAAGAAAATGTTCAAGCTGATTGACCGGTATGTTCTTTGGTCAAGCTATTCATGCTCCGCATTGCCTGACAAATGTGCTATTCTTGTCTAGTCCATGGAAAATGTATCCTCTCGGAATTCTGTTTGGTCTTGGCTTCGACACCTCCTCCGAGATCGCTCTACTTGGAATCTCATCCATCGAAGCAGCGAAGGGAACATCTTTCTGGGTGATTCTTATTCTCCCGGCCCTATTCACAGGTTAGTATCCTCATCTGCGAGCCAATCAATTTTCTCCTTCAGCTTTGCTAACGCCTCCCAGCCGGTATGTGTCTTCTCGACACGATCGACGGAGCCCTGATGTTCTCTCTCTACATCCAACCAGCGGCCAACTTCCTCCCACAAAAGCCAACAAGTACCATCTCAGACACCTCATCAACAGCCACGGATCCAGACGAGCTCCCACAATCGCAAAACAATCACCGCGACCCAGTCGCATTCCTATACTACTCAATCGTGCTGACCACGCTAACCGTCATCGTGGCGATTGTGATTGGCGTGATCCAGCTGCTCACTCTCATCCTGAACGTCACAGATGCCAAAGGTAGGTTCTGGGATGGCGTGCAGGTTGCTGGTGACTATTACGATGCTATTGGCGGTGGTATTTGTGGTTGCTTTATTGTCTTTGGTCTACTGAGCGTTCTAGTCTATAAACCATGGCGCAGATGGATGGATCAGCGCCATGGGAAGCATGTCGTCAATGATGTGGAGAGATATACTGATGACGATGTTTCTCGTGGCGATGTTCCTGGCTATGGTGCCATTGTGACTGAGACGGGTACAGCTACTGAGGCTGGGAAGGGGGCTTCCTCTCGGGTCGCTATTAAGGAGACTGGTGAGCCGAGACTTGAAGACCACATCGTGTAGTTGTTGCTACATCCTAGCTAGTATAAGCTAGTTGCTATTCTTGAAATGAAAGTCTTCTTAATACCCATATATCTTTCATCGCGTAGACTCCACAGGTGGTATGTACCTAAGTAAGCATCTTCCAAGGCAGGGAAACTACTGCCTGAAGGTTAAGGTGAGTGTCTCTGTGGGTTTACCCTGGTTCCTTCCCTTTTGGTCAAAACTCGTCGCCAACCCCAGTTTCCCCATGTCCTTCAGCCACTGGGAAGGTATAAATACCCCCCTCCCCCCATTTCTCTCTCTTCTCCTTTCTTCCTCCTTCACATCTCTTCTTTTCTCTCAGACTCCACTTCCAGTTTTCAAGGTTTCACCCTCCATCATGGTCACCTTCCACCATGACCCCATCCACCATGGACCTTCCTTCTTTGTTATGCCCCAGGACTTTCCATCATGACCCCATGCACTATGGACCTCGGACCTTGGCCCCATCCACCTTGGACTTTCCATCTCTGCCATGCATCAGGATATTCCACCATGGTCACCTTCCACCATGGTCACCTTCTATCTTGGTCATGCCTCAGGACCTCCAATCATCACACCCGTGGACCATCCACCATGACGACTGTCCACCGTGGTCACCTTCCAATGTGACCTCCTTCTCCCCCAACCTCTACCTTCCAAGCTACTGTCACGAGCACCTTCACTGCTGCGTTTGATCTCCACAACAGGTGAGAACTCCAGCGTTGTCAACCCCCACGGTTCCTTTGGCTTAGAATGAGTGGAAGACCTCACCAGGCCATTGGCTGACGCAGGGAAACTTTTTCTCCTCTGCCTTTTAGGGATTTCTGCCATGAAGTACATACTGGACGCGCAAAAAAGAGAATCCAGCCAGCATGAACCTCCGATGAGGTCCAAATCGAGACGAACTCGACTCGAATCTGCGAGGCCAAAAGACAAATACGACTTACTCAAATACGAAATATGGTCACATTTCACTATGACCTCTGTCTACCGTGACCACATCCATGGATGGACCTTCCACTTTGGCGATCCAACATCCAACAAGACCTCCAGGGCTTCCGCCATGGACCTTCCACATCTACATTCAAGTATCATCATTGAAGCACCCACATTCGACCATCCGCATTCACCTCCACTCAACCACCTCCAGCCTTGCCGTGACGGGTTTCAGCTTCAGAACAATCGGCGGGCTTACAACGATAGCAAAGGCAAAATCAAAATCCAAAAAAAGAAGAAGAATGAATGACAGAAAAAAAAGGAAAAAAAAAGAAAGAAAGAAACAAGACGAAAGAAGCAAGAAAAAAGGAACACAAAAAAAAGAACAAAGCCTCGAACGATTTCAAGTATCCCCATTCGATCATCCACATTCCAGCATCCACATTCAAGCACGCACATTCAGCCATCCACATTCAACCACAGAATGCTTCAACTTTAAAGAGGGGGAATGAAAAGAAGCGGTCTTGAACGATAAGAGTCTCCGCAGGAGGGTCTCTGAAGGAGGCTGCTCAGAAGAGGTGACAGCGGGCCCAATGAAAGGAGACTC
>CAJVRC010000843.1:627823-688068 GCA_911456345.1 Penicillium egyptiacum
ACTCACCCCTTTTGCCCCTCATATTCCCCTTCCCTTCAATTACCATGTTCTCTATGAGCCCTCATGCCAATCCTCACGCTCAAACCTGCAACAAATGGCATCATCAATCTTCTTGATCGAACTGCGTCTTACCGGTGTCTACCTCACATCCCTTACCAGCAACCATCAATGCGTTGTATCCTCCTGCTCTCAACGACATTGGCAATCAAAAAATTGATACCTATGTTGGTCCCGACACCACTTTCAAACAACAAGACAAGAAGCCCAGGTCATAGCACCATTGCTTGTTCCAAAACCCAATGACTCAGTTCACACATGATCATTCTCTACATCTAAGGACCAAAATCCAAATCATCAACTCAGTCACTGCAGGATCTATCTCTCCAAAGCCAAATACCAAAAGTCAAATCTTCCACATATCTATTGCAGGCTCGGCTGGTATTGCAGGATGCACACAAAGTTGACAAAACTGGGCTGTCTAGGATTCATACATCTGCGCAGCAGGTTAGACGTGGGGCCTGCTTCTTTTTATACATTTGAGCTTTTTTGGTAAATTATTGCATGTATCATACCTCCATAGCATTCTTGTTCTCTCGGACCACTTCGTATAAAGCGAATCAATGAGGGACTTCTATGGTCATCTTTCAATTTCATTCATCTTAGTGACGTAGTCTTCCAAGCGACTGACCAATGTCGACCGACTTCTAACTAGCTCCGATGTTATCTGTAGGCCTTTGTTTCATTATGGCACTGTGTACTGTACGAAGTGGCACGGCCTCTTATTTTAGCTTTTAAGCTTTATATACTTCATCAGTGCCTCAGGCGCCACGCTAGTGACGTCAATCCCATCCCATTAAATGTTTCAGCACAACTTCAGCCGAATTCTAAATAAGATGAGAGCCATCCCTGCATAAATGTGCCTCTATAAAATTGCATTTTTGGTTTTCCTCACTGCTTGCCTCGAGACCAATGTTTGTCTTAAAGCATCGACGCTAGCAAAAGAATGAGCACGCTCCTTGAAAGACCCTTCTCGCGTGTATGATGACTGCATATTATAGATCTATCAAAGACTCATTTTTCTGAAATAATCAACGACCATGATCGCAGAGCCGAACTATTCTTCAAGGGACAAGACTGAACACGTCTCGATCTTCTCATCCCAACCACCCATCTTCATTTTGCCAATGCATCTCTCCCTGGAAGAGCTGGACGAGGTTGAAGGCCGGTTGATAGACTATGGTGGGAGATTGACCTATGACATTACCGAAGCTGGCCTCGTTCTGGGGAAAGTCGGGCGCGCGAAGCGTGCAGCGCTAGAACTGCGCACCCGCGGTGTCTGGACAGAGGAGCTCATACTCAGCTCAGCTTCGAAATCAATTAGTGGTGCCGAGCCCCCTCCCAAGCGCAGGCGCACAGATCAGTACGATGGGACCAAAGATGTCCCGGTTGAAATTATAGATCTCGGTACTGAGTCTGAAGGCGAGGACGGAACTACAAATCGACACGACTCTTCAGAGCCCCCAATTCCAGAGGGAGAGGCGAAGGCAATCAAAAATTCAATCACAGTCCTGAAGCTCGAGTGGCTGGACGCCTCTATCACATCCGGCGAATGCGTGTCTCAGGACCCATTCGTTGTCTACCGTGGGCGAAAGATCCCTTCTCCTCCTCCTACGACAGGGCCAGAAAATAAGCAAGATGTCCTTCTACAAAAATCAAACCAAATCATCCAGCGTGCAAAGCAGGATGCTGGTCTACCAACACCACGAACTCCCCCTCCGGATTACATCCACGCACGGCGCTCAAAGGAATCTCCCGACGGGTCTTCCCAGCGCCCCCGACCAACGCTGTATAGGCAGACGACCTCCGAACACGAAAAAGAGGCGGAAGAAGCACCCCCACAACCAGACTGGGTCCGGGACCATGTCGTATACGCATGTCTACGCTCAGCACCTCTACACCCTCCGAACGAAGACTTTATCTCGCAACTTGTGAAAATCAGACGAATCCGCGAACTCACCCTCGATGAGATCGGCGTGCGTGCATATAGCACCTCCATCGCAGCACTGGCAGCATATCCCCATCCCATCCAGCGGCCGAGCGAGGTCCTCACTTTACCAGGGTGCAACGCCAAGATAGCAGACTTGTTCTTCCAGTTCCAGCAGCACGGTGGCTGCGAGCATACCGACGACGACGGGAACGTTGCCGCTGCCGAAGCGCTGGAGACGGATCCCATGCTCCGTGTTCTGAACTCGTTCTACCAGATCTGGGGTGTTGGCGCGAAGACAGCGCGCGACTTCTACCAGCGTGGGTGGCGGGATCTTGATGATATTGTCGAGCATGGGTGGGATACGCTCTCGCGCGTGCAGCAGATTGGAGTGAAATTCTACGAGGAGTTCCAGGAGGGTGTTCCCCGTGGTGAGAGCGAGGGGATTGCTACCGTGATTCGAGATCATGCTGGTCGGGTTCGGGGGGAAGATGGAAATGGGATTGAGTGTGTGATTGTTGGTGGATATCGTCGTGGGAAGGAACTCAGTGGTGATGTTGATATTGTGGTGAGTCACCGTGATGATGCGGTGACTCGGAATCTGGTTGTTGATGTTGTTGCGAGTCTTGAGGCGGAACGTTATATCACTCATACGCTCGCATTGCATTTGACTTCTTCGCTGCGTGAGCAGCAGACGTTGCCTTTTAATGGTGACGATACAAGGAAATTCGATACTTTGGATAAGGCATTGGTGGTTTGGCAAGATCCGCATTTCGACGCTACAACCGTTGGACATAATGAGCATCAGGAGAAAAAGAAAAATCCAAATATCCATCGTCGTGTCGATATCATTATATCGCCTTGGCGAACGGTCGGCTGTGCGGTACTCGGCTGGTCTGGTGATATGACATTTGAACGAGATCTACGGCGGTATGCGAAGAAGGCTCGCTCATTGAAGTTTGATTCGAGTGGTGTCAGAGACCGAACTAGTGGAAGACAGGTTGACCTGGAACGTGATGGAGACACCTGGGAGGAGAGGGAGAAACTTGTGATGGAGGGACTGGGGGTAGGCTGGAGACCGCCAGAGGAACGGTGCTCGAGATAGGAGGTGATCAGGTCTTGGGAGAAAGTGGCATATTCTGGATATATGGACTGCCCAAGAAGATATTCTACTCGGTAAGTTAACGACGCATATATGCTCTCTTGTCGAATTTTATTAACACCGATTCTCTTAGAAAAAAAGTCATAATTAATCAAAGTTCTATATCAAAGTCATACCGACTGGAGTACACGACTGCTGTCAAGACTGGCGTATGTCAGAAATCACCTTACGGGTTGGGATATTGGTGACTTGATAGGGGAAGCAGAAAAGGGTCCAAATGGGGTTCAGACACTATACATCTAAGACACTTACCAGCACACCAGCTACCAGTACACATATGTAATTTATAGTATCAAATAAATTGGAAACAGAATGTTACTGAATCATGTCATGTTCAAGTTCCGCAAGACTCAGCTACAACCACATCAGGTAAACAAGAGAAAAAAGTAATATGTCACAGCCTCCATACCAATCGCATGGCTAAAGGACGAGAGAAAAAGGAAACGAGCATAAGGTACACAAAGATACAAATCTACCAACCTTTGCCCAGGTGGTATGGATGCATACGAAGGAAAAGAAGAGCACAACAAACCGCCACTGCAAATGCAGAATGCATAATCAGCCCACAGCGAATCAATCATCACGCCATAGGCCTAGAGCTAGCCATCTCACCATACCGCCCACGACTCCGGGTAGTATCGTAAGCATTGAGAACACGCATTTGGCCGCCATCGTCGGCTTGGGAGAAGGCGTATCCGCGCTGCTTGCGCATGCGCTGGACCTGGCGAACCTTCCGGATGGCTTTTTGGAACTGCTCCATGCGTGGACGATAATCCTGCACATTGTATTTCTGGATTTCCTGGACGTGGTGGTATTGTTGTGGGTAGTACATGCGCTTGGCGTACTTCCAGGCATAATCACGTAGGAGGCATATACAGGGTAGGACGATGGCCATCAGGTAGAAGATGGGGGACTTGAAGAGCACGGGGATGGTGCCGTAGTATTCACGCGAGAAGCCCAAAGCCGGGGCGGCGAAACCATATGCCGGGAGGAAGATGAGCCACAGTGCCATTGATCCTGGGATAGCAATGAAGGTGTACTTGGTCCAGACGTTGGTGATCAGAGCGGCTTTGCCGAGAACGGTACCTAGCACGGCGGTGTACAGAGCTTCACCCCAGACCCAGTGGCCGGCGACCTGGCCGTCTGCCATAGGAAGGTCCCAGTAGAAGAGCAACTCGGAGACAATGTATAGGATGAGAGAGTGGAAGAATCCATTCAGAATCCAAGCCCAAAAGCTGTGCCTCTTGAAGAAGACGCCACTCTGGCCCAGCTGGTACAGCTGTGGGTAGCGGTCGAGCAATCGGGCGGAGATGAACTGGTCAAAGATTCCCATCGCGAATGGAGGTAGGACAGTGAAGAGCACATTGTAGAAGGAGAGCGTCCAAGATTCGTAAATAACCTCTCCAGAGAATGCGTTTTGGAAAGAATACTGGAACAAGTCAGATACCACTCCGAATAATCCATCAAAGTCAAACTTACCCAGAATTGAGTCATGTACAGCGTAATGTTCTTATAGTATGAGTATAGAATGACTCGACTGATGCGAGAATAGCTCCACGCTCCGTGAACCAAAAGCAACTTTCGAAGGAACCTGAACTGGCCAATTGCGACATCAGCAGATCGTGCGGCTTGAAGACCTTCGACGCCGCTGATTCCGACTCCGACATGAGCGGCTTGAATCATGGAGACATCATTGGCACCGTCCCCAATGGCCAAGAGTAGAGCCTTCTTATGGCGCTTGACAAGCTTGACAACCAAAGCCTTTTGAAGGGGAGAGACGCGACTAAAGAACATGTTAGAACCAAAAAAAATAAACCCTCCAAAGTCCAATGGCACTTACCAGCAAACAACAGCTTTGCAAATGACAGCCAGATCCAAGAACAGCTTCTCCATATCTTTCTCCAAAGCAAAAGTCAACGACCGGCCGTCAATTACCAAAGCCAAAGGTTCGGAGTCCCCGGAGGATATTTGGCTCTGAACGGCGTCCATCTTCTTTTGCAGGCTGTCACGAGTGGCTTCTGACGTCTCCTCGTTGATGATAAGAAGCGTCATGTCTTCCGATATGAGTTTGCAGGACATGCCGATGTTGATTGCAGTCTCCTGTCGGTCACCAGTCAAGACCCAAATCTTGATGCCTGCAGTCTGGAGGGTGTGGATAGTATCCGGAACACCATCCTGCAAGCGATCCTCAATAGCGGTGGCGCCAAGAAGGTAGAAATCCTTTTCAATCAGCTCGGCCGCTTTGTCCAGTTCATCCGCACGATTGCCGTCAACAGTGGTCGAAGCCTTGTCATAGATCTGGTGCCATTGCTGGAACTCGTTTTCTGGGACTTCCCGCATAGCCAGACACAACGTCCGTAGACCATCCGAGGCATACTCCTCCAGGTGCTGGAGAGTTGCTTCCACGGTAGGGTTATCGGGATGCAACCGCTCAAGAATGACCGTGTCAGCACCCTTACAGTAGACGCGGACCTTTCCATCAGGACACCGGAAGATAGTGGACATTCGTTTTCTAGTGGAGTTGAACTCGCAGACTGCTAGCAGTTCGTATTCAAGCTCCTGCCCTCCAACTTCAAAGATCACCGATCTCGGTCTTCGGTTGGTGAATCGGAAACCCAGCGAAGCGGCTCCGTCCACCAAGGCTCCCTCGTCGGGCGATGCTGCTTGGTACTTGATCACATTTGGGTCATCACTATTTCGCTCAGGAATAACAGTGTGACAGGTGGCAAGGAGAGTGAGGAATTCGCGAATAGCGTTCTGGCTTGGGTGTGATTCAAGGTTCTTTTTGAGTGTTTTGAAGTCATGAATACCAATTTCAGCGCCATCCTCCACGGTAGCACGTCGATCTTCGGGAACATCGTCGCCATATTGGATACCAGCGATGCTAACTTGCTTAAACTCCATCATGTTGCAGGTAAGAGTGCCTGTTTTATCGGAGAAGATGTACTCGATTTGACCAAGCTCCTCGACAAGCGAAGATGTGCGGCAGATGGCAGGGGTATCAGTTTTGTCATAGTAAATGTCGAGGTCGGAGTTGATGAGGAAGGCCTGGAAGTATTTGACGATTTCGATGGTGACGAAGAGGGAGATAGGAACCAAATTCGAATAGAGCACCCAGTACGTGAAGATGTCCATAAAGAACTGCTTTACCATTTTGACCGACGACCCATAGTCGAGGTATGCAAGCGTTGAAGATCTAGTTTTCCGAATAGCGAGATCACCGACAGAACTGATGACACTCAAAACGATGAGAATGCTGACAAGCATCAAAATCTGAATGTTGACTGTTCGTTCCACAGCTGTTCGCTTGATCGGGGTTGCTGTCGCATTTCGCATCAGTTTTGTTTCGTGACCACTAAAAACCACAATTCCATGGATCCAGGGAGTGTTGCGCAGCGTTGCACCACGAAGTAGGAGTTGATCCGGAGCCAAAGGCAACTCTTTCTCGCCACCTCCAGCATTCATAGTCAAGGTGGCTTCGTAAGTATACAGACTGCTATTTGGCTGTTCTGATCGAACGCGTCCACTCAGACGACTCAGATCACTGGGGCTGACCAGATGCGCAGTCTCTGGAATGGCTTGTTTGACTTTAAGATTGGTCTCGCCATCCAAGTTTGCCGTCTCAATGTAGCATAGACCTTCAGGCTCAGATGATGCCAGTAGTACCAGGTCAGCTGGAAAAGGCTGCTCGGACTCAACCCGAACTATATCCCCGACCACAACATCCACCCATTTTGCTTCGTGGAACGAAGAGCCCTTAAGAACTTGGGTTTTTGAGTAATTCAGTCCTCTGTCCGACATTCTCCGTTTGTAGTCTTCTACCAATTCTTTGATCGCGGACACAGCCAAGACGATAGCCAGTGGAACGATAGTTGTATACCTATTCGTCGGCGACACGTTTGGGATTTGTTGCAGGACAGCGGTAAACAAGAAGAACAGATTGGCGTATTTAGAGAATTGCTCGAAGAGGAATTTGGGAATAAAGGTAAAGATGTTGTACTTGGCCGTCGATACGAAGTTGCTGACGAACTTGTGGGTGGCATTGGCGGGCGGGTTGTTGAGTTGAATCATGCGCGGGCCCAGTGTCGAGGGATCAACCTTGCGTGAAAAGATATTAAGGTCAGACGCGCGGAACTTCTTGCGTTGCTTCGGGGGCGGCGGCGGAGAAGCATCGCTACCGACTGTCGCCCTTCTTGCACCCGATTCAGTCAACGGAAGATCCATTTCCGAATATTGCGATGACCCCATGCCAAACATGTATTTCGCCTTTCCCATAAATCCCCCCCCGAGTCCGAGGACGCTATTACGCTCATTTGCCTTGCGGACGTGATGTGAACTGGCAATTCGGTCTTCATCCGCGTCAAGATCATAATAACCTGAATGCCCATCGTCGAAGTCATCCAGAGAATACCGCCGATAATTGTCCAGTCCAGAAGTCTGGGAGTAGCTTCGATCTCGCATGCCGCTGGAGTAGGGGTCGTTTGAATGCAGACCGGTGTTGACAGGTGGATGCGCCGGTCCTGAGACGACATTGTGCTGCGCTGCGCCTTGCTGCGCGCTAGATCCAACAAAGTTATCGTAGGAGACAGAAGGGCGCGGTTGTGTTTGGGCGTACGGTTGTTCGGAGTCGTCAATGTTGTAGCGTTCTAATAGGTGTTCGTCATTCACAGGGGGGCCTTGACCGGTGCTATACATAGGTTCTGAATCCAGCAGCAGGTCGTCATCGCGGCCAGCGGCTGGATGCGACCCAGGAGGCCTACCGCTGGCCATGATGCCGCGGGGAAGCTGACAGCCTCACTGTTGTAGTGCAGTAACAATGCCCCTGAGGCATTAATCGGAAGGCCACGTCGACAGAAAGTGCTCTGCTATATCTGTCAGAAGCAGGGACGAGTGGAAATGAGGTATGGCGAACAAATGACAGGTTTGACGGGACTTGGACAGGAAAAATGTGGGAATAAAGTGAGAATGAAGTCCAAGGGTGGCTTAGCGGGCGAAGGCAGCAATTAAGCTATGTTGATTTGATGCGCGGGTAGGCGGTAAAGCGCTTCACAACAATCAAAGAGATCGAATATTCGGAATGATATTTTGAGCATTATTAGTAGAGGGATTTATAGTTTTATAAACACTTTACTATTTTCTGTACCTTTCTGTACTACTGTCAAAATGCACTTCTATTCGTTGGCCTCCGGTCTACAAGCTAATAATAGGGGTCTCTTGGCAGCCGGAAATATATTAACTGCTTTGCCTGTACTTCGTATGGAGTGCAAATGTATACAATTTACGATTCAACACTTGGTCCCACTTTAGAGATAAAGATACATGTATTCAGATTGGAGAAGAAAAAAAGATACAATATGTACTTCGATTGATTTCCCATGAAATCTGCACCTAGTTCACATTTACAACATAGGAAGAGAGGTCAAGTCCATTCATCTACCTATCATGTGGCAGCCAAATATCATTGATGTAAACGCCATGCGAAACTCCAGTCCCCCAATCATGAAAGTAATGGTAGTACATGCTGCTTATTCGATTTGAACCAACCGGTCATTTTCTGCCCGAGACTCATCAGCCATACCAATCTTTGCCCGCTTAGCCAGGTCGGCCTGCAGGACCTTCTCGACAGCAGCATTGATCTGTTTGACTTTTTCCCATGCCACATTTGTCTTGTTCACAATCGCCATAGCGTCTGCGGGTGCACCTGCGTACTTCGAGAGGTAGCAGACATCGCCTGCGCTATTAATGCCAATGACAATATCGCCCTCAGCAGCCTGCTCCTCCTTGAGGGTGGCATCAACAATGACATGTTTGCTTTCATTGAAGGTGTGGAATGTAACTGAGAGAGGCTTGTGCGTGATGTTAAGTGCGACAGGTACACGCTGCTCCACGCCGTAGACTATGACACGTCCTTCTCTCACCACAGCATCCGGCCGGCGGAAGTGTTGCAGTCCAGCCATGATCGCAATGCAGGCCGCATCGGTGATGTTTCCATCGTAGTCGATAATGTGCACATCGGCCCGAATCGACCAGCAGCTCACACCTTTCAGAATACACAAGGATTCAGTATCGAGGGCGTTAGAATGGCGGATGATACGGTCAAGGGTGTTGGTGGCGTATGCCTCGATGTCGTTGGGTCTGTAGAGGTAATTGTAAGTACCAATCAGTGTATAATAAAAAAGCTGGGTGGTATGTACCGTCCGTTTTCCCAAGCCGGTGAACCCATTGCAGTCAGCTCCAGGTTGATGTTGAAAAGACCATCGAAAGGTCGGTCTTCACGCGGTTTAGTAACCTCAGCGGATATGCGAACAATAACGCTAGAGAGCCAGTTAATGATTGTGATTTGCAGTAGACCAACAAAAGATCTGGGGCTCACTTCGTCTTCCCAAGCTGCAGCTTCACATGTCCATATTCTTCACCAAAGGAGATGTTCAAAGGACGATAGTCGTCAGGCTGGCGACCATCGAGACGCACATTCTCGCGGAGCGCCTCGAGAATGAAGTCGCGCTCTGCGATTGAGAGTTGCGCTTCTTTCGACATCGTTGAGGGAGGTCTAGCAGCCCCGGCGCGGGGATCAGAGATGCTTTCTTTTTTGGGCCATTTTGCCCGTGCAGGCCGCATTGTAGCGATTCGGATTATTATTATCCCGAAAATCGCGCCAATAATAGCGGGAGGACAGGAGGGCGGTGAGGGGGAGATAAGGAGAATCTTAGTGCCTGAGGCGACTACATACATTGGAAAGCTGGAAGCCGTCGACGTCCCAGTAATTCCAACTTTCACTTAGCAACCACATCACAAAATGACTACAGGTATGCCATTTGAACCAAAATTTGGGAGCTTGAATAGTCATGGCTAACGTTTCTTTAGCCCACAGACCTACTTTTGACCCGGTACGACAACTTTTCTCAATACGACTCTTCATGGACACAAACTAATCTCAACAGGCGCAAGGCAAAGAAGCCCTCCGTGGCCCAGCCTACCACCAGCGACTCCTCCCTGCGCATACCCACCTGAAAGTTCGGTACGTAGAACGATACTTGGCCGAACCGCACGAGCACTGACTTTATTCTAGCCAACCCGGACAAGGCGGCGCAGCCGACGCTAATCCATCGCCCCGTGACCTTCGTGCAGAGCTCCTCCAGGCTGAGGCGGCACACTTTGCCAAGAAGAATGGCGTTCCGGTCGACCAGCCAGCTATTGCTGAATCCACAGTTCCCAAGCGACAACTTGAAGCTGCACCCGAAGATGGAATCGATGGCGACATCCAGGAAGAAGACCAAGACGCCAAACGCCGACGCATACTGGAGGAGACGCGCGACATAGATGCCGATTCAGACGAGTCAGAAGAAGACAGCAGTGATGAGGATAGGTGGATTGAACCCAGGATCTTGCGCCTAGGACGAATAAACTGACAAGCCGCAGCGACGACGAAGATGAAGCAGCCGAGTTAATGCGGGAGCTTGAGAAGATCAAAAAGGAGCGATTGGAGCAAAAGGAGAAAGAGGTATCTCGCTTTTTTACACCCTGAGTTTGATGATGGTGGCTAACGCATAACAGGAGCGTGAACGCGCACTCGAGGAAGAAGAGCAGCGAGAGGTTGATATTGCGCGCGGTAATCCTCTGCTCAATGCCCAGGATTTTAACATGAAACGGCGCTGGGATGACGACGTTGTATTCAAGAACCAGGCTCGGGGAACAGAGAACAGAGACGGCAAGGAATTTGTCAATGTATGCTTACTTTCCTTTGGCTTGTTCTCATGTCGTTGAACTAATTCGTTTCTAGGATCTTCTTCGTTCTGATTTCCACAAGCGCTTCATGGTATGTATCTGTATTCTCTATTATTTTCATACATTCACTCACCAGGTTCCCAGGGCAAATACGTGCGGTAGAATCTCCTGAGATGCTTGGGTATCCAGGTGTCAGTTCAAGAGGAATTTCGACTTAGCGAATGGATATTATCTATTGTTATTTTCAATGTTGTATCAAAAGAGAACCATAAACTGTCAAGGATTGTAAGATTGCACCCCAAAGCGACGCCCCCAGCAAAATCTCCAGAACGGTATCTTTGAATGGGTCCTCTGCGAAAACATGAAATCTACCACCAGTAATAGATTCCGATTCTGTGCAGAAGTATGGCTTAAAGGCTACTACGTAGTATAATGTCCCGTTAGGACAGCCCAGGTGACGAGTTGCTCTCCCATATGTGCAATAACCTACACGATATACGCAACTCATTTCGGTGCGTCAACCCAAGCGGGGAACACCATTGGAAGGATCTCCGGAGTCTGATCCGGCCAATTGGCCTGGATTACCTTCATAATTTCTTTGTAGACGATGCGGTTACCAGCGGGAGTCAGATGCAGACCTGTATGACGAGTGAGCACAAGACGAAGTGAATATGCACGTTTCCACACACCATCAGTGAGAAGACTAGCCAATGTGTCATTGCTCGGCACATCATGAGCCCCGATCAGAGGTTCTCCCTCCTTCCAGCCAGTGGTCTTCATGAAGGCGGACCATAAGTCCACTACCGGGACATTGAGGGATGCACCGACTTCGCACGCAGCCACTGCGTATGACTTGGTGTAGCTGGCGGTTCTGCTTGGGAATGGGGTGCCCTTTGAAGCATCAAATCCCTCCAGTTGATATTCATTCACGGGAGGAGGGCTGATCAGAATGAGTCGCGGGTTCTGTGCACGTGTCGCTGGGTGCTGAACGATCGTCTTCAGGTTCTCTTTATATTGATCCAGGGGCACATGCTGGTCGTGGTTTGGAAGGCATGCATCATTGGCACCGAAGAAGATAGTCTATTCGATGTTAGTCAACTAGTCTTTTGAATACGTTCGATATTTCAAAATTGGGCTTCCTAATAAGGAGGACTTACCATGAACCGCACATTAGCCGTCTGCGGCGAAGGGAAGAATTTATCGAAGACCTTGACGGCATGGGCAGTTGTATATCCACTGTTGCTTGTTAGCTATCTCGGTCTAGTATAGCCTTGGATGATCTTACGCCAGGCCGCGATTGATAACATCCAATCTGCGACTGTAGGCTATTTTCGTCTCCGTTAGCCTTTTGACCATGTAATATCTGGGTTTATCAGAAGAATGACTCACATTCTTGGAGTGCAGCATGGAATGCGAAACCTAACTCTTGGTTGCAGGCCATCTGAGTGATGGAGTCTCCGAAGAGAAGGAACTGGTCATACGGTTTGAATGCATCCTCATTACCCAGGGTCTCGATGACAGCCATGGTGAGGCAAGAGTATGATTACAATATTGGATTATTTTGGAGTGTGAAGTTATGGGGATCGGGGACTTATAACAAGCGTGGACAGAAAAGGAAGTGGGGGAAGTCAGTCCGTGGAGGAAAGGGAAATTGGTGGATCTCCGCTTGTGGTTAACTTATCTATGGAATGGATATATTAAGACTAGATCATGAGAACTGTAGAGTATAATCCATCTAGATCTATATATTCTCAAAGTAATTTATCCACTAATCATTTCATTGAATTGGGGGATAGGAGCCCCGCACTATACTACAGCCTGAGAGATATATACTTAGCATAACATACATATATAAACCTTTCTAGGTTTCTATTTTATATCATCTATTTTATATCAATGTAGCTACAGGAGTATAACCAGACTCCATACATACAGAATTACTAGTTTGGAACCCTCATGCACTTTAATACTGGTCCGGTCCTTCTCGGCCTTCTGGCTGTAGTAATGGTGATCTATGTCCATCGCCACCCCGTCCAATTCAACTTTTCCAATTATGTTCAACGGGATAATAAGCGAAAAACCCGGCTGAACCATCCCCGTATCCCCTGGAAACACAACTAGGCCAACTACACGTTTGCAACTTGGCATTTAACATAGATTTCCTCTACAATAACATCATTGTTAGACCAGATATAGTATATAGGTAGTAGGTTCTCACTTTGAAGAATTCTGCAAAACTCATTCTTACAACCTCATCGCAAGCATCTGTTGAGAAGAACCTTGCAATCTTCGAGTTCTTTGGCCTAGGCAAAGGCTCGGTGATTTTGCACACTTCACTCTCCCAAACTTGTGAGATGCTAGCTTTCAGTCTTTCAGAGACATCCACTGGGAGATGACCGACAGCCATGGGTCGAGGAGGGCGGAGGAAGACCAAGTCAGGTAGCAATAGTCTTGTGATAGAAAGGAGCCACGGTCGAAATGGCCTCGGGGAATTTCAAATATTGAAAACTTTCCAGTTAGACTATGGAAATCAAAATTCTTCTGGGGCTAATACAAAATCTAGGATTGAGAGGGAGAAAGCCTAGGAAGAGGAAAAGCGAGGAATGAGGAAGAGTGACCAATTTTCCCCCGGCGCCTAAAAGTGACAGGGGTCTCGCACCTACAGCTCAAGCGCGTGTGGTTACCCCGCTGATATTCGCTTTTGGATGAAAACTGGCAATTCTTTTGTTACATATGACTGTAAAGTACATATGTAAAAGCAGATGTAGCCTGTGGATTTCCGCATATACCATCATGGGTGTAGACAGTGTCGCAACCTTTTTTCCCTCCTGATCTACTTGGCTCATTGAGCAAAGTTGCCAGAGCCAGATAGTCAAAAGGCCTGGTAGACGGAATACCAAATTGCACGATGAATGCATGGATGAATATGGAAGTGAAGAGCTATGGGCTATGGGAGAAATGATATATGCTGCTATTCAAGCACAGGGACGAGCAATTTCTCTTTCGACATGGCCTCGATGCCTACAGCATACCTCGTCCTTAACGACGAGTAGCTTCTGAGCCCCGGAGCTCTACTACTTCTGTGACTTCAAGCAGCACGCGTGCATGTTGTACTTAAATACGGTAACTATGGAGTTATATATCGCGACCTCGACCCGTAAAACAAGCTTTGAGAATGTACTAATTCTCTGGACCTCAACTCAGCGTGCTAGAGCTGATATTTATATCTCCAAACCGTCACCTGAGAGAGGCTAACGCTGTTTATGCTGACACGACAAATTTCTTCGAGTCACACACCCGGCCCCTCACACGGTGGCGTAGGCGTCATAAAGAATGCCAAGAGATCAGCGTGCGATGACGAGATTGGACAGTGTCTCGCCCACCTCTTCAGCTGGGGTAGATGCACACGCAAAATGGAGATCTTGAGAATATTAGACATCCCTAACCTATATTAGTAACCCAAGGAGAAGGATACGCTTCCAGGGCTATAACACAGACGGTCTGCAGTGGTTCGTTTATCGTCAAGACCAGGAGCGGTGTCACAAGTACGGGCATACTTATGTGTTGCCGTACAATATAGGCAGAAGGGAATGCCCCTCATACTATCAAGTACTGACATTATTACCCGAGCGTAGGATGATCGAGATAAACAAGGTTCTTGCGCCTAGAGTGGCTGCATCATGTCGAATCGCAAATGTACATTCCACCGTTGAATCATTGCGCTTTGTTTCGGATCGTCGGAGAAACGCGGGGATGGTCATGAGGAATGCGACGCTAGAGATAAATCATCAAATCACTAGCACAAATGCTGAGCATTGAACATTCAAGTAAAATATCCATGGATATTAAAGAGAGGCAAAATGACTCGAGTGGTCGGCACTGGACTTTCACCTGACGCGTCTCCACCGTTAAGTCGATCATCAGTGATGGTCACCTTTTTAAGACTCGGACCCTCTTTTCTCACCGTCATCTCGTTGTGTCTTTCCTTTTTGTTTTTTCTCTTTCCGAATATAACTTGGGAAGAGGGATATGCTACCCAGTAAGTCAAGTTCCTTGATTTCTTTGCTCGTGTTAGCTCTGTCTCACCGTGTTTACGTCTGATGTGGATCTGCTTCGGTATATCTCCCAAGTGCTGCCAAAACTGACCCTTGCCAGCCCCACTGTAGATAACTGAAGCATAAAGGCTTCCCGGCGATATGCCTCGGTCCCTTCCAAAGTCCAGTTTCGCCTCGCGCGAACAAGAGGACCCTGAAAACACGCGCAGTGCACAAACAGCTCCCCCCTCCCCGAATGCCTACAGACGATCTCAAAGCTACCTCTCCGAAACACATACTGAATACCAGTCCCTCGATGCGCCCTTGGAGATTACAGAAGCAACGAGCCTCCTCGGGCCCCAAGTCTCCCGCCGACGAGCTCCGCGACGGTCTTACACCAGCACTTCCGGAGTGTCTGGCACCGGTCCGGACTCGTTGAGACATGTTCTGGCGGCTGGCAGTCTGCGACGAACGCGAAATCATAGCCGTGCTAACTCTATGGGCAGGAGGTTCAGTCGGCGAGGGAGTATAGACGGCGATTGCGAACCCTCCAGCCTTCCTCCGTCCACGAAGGACAATCTCACTGCCTCTGCATTTCTGGATGAGCGGACTTGGTACGATCAGTTTACTTCCACAGATTGGGTGCATGATAGTATCGCCGATGGAGCACGACTCCGCCTACTCCGGCAGCGGAAAGACGTGCGGGGTCGATTGCTGGCGGCCTTCGACGGTGCGCAAGGATGGATCTTGGTTGCGCTCATTGGATGCATCACCGCATCCATTGCTTACTTCGTCGATGTCACTGAAGGATCGGTCTTTGATTTGAAGGAAGGCTTCTGCACGACCCAGTTTTTCCGTAATAAAAGGACATGCTGTGAAGGGCTGGCGGCTTGCGATGCATGGCGGCCCTGGTCTAGGATCTTATCGCCATCAGGTACAGAAAGCCAGTGGATTGACTTTGCCGTTTTTGTCTTCTGGGTTGTGACGTTGGCCCTCATATCGTGTGCTTTGACTCTGCTCACAAAAACTGTTGTTCCTTCGTCCATTTCTCTTGCCACGCTTGATGAAAACCTAGCCGCCGACTCCAGTACAAGATCTGGAAATGGACTCGGTACCTCGACTTCTCCTCTTTCAGAGACAGAGACAAGTCCAGTCCATGGAACTTTGCCTAATCATCCGCCCCGTCCAGCTATGATCTACTACTCTGCTGCTGGCAGTGGAGTGGCAGAGGTCAAAGTCATTAATAGTGGGTTTGTCCTCCACGGATATATGGGACTGAAAACTCTGGTCATTAAAACCATCGGTTTAATCTTTAGTGTTTCGTCTGGTTTGAGCTTGGGCAAAGAAGGCCCCTACGTTCATATTGCCACGTGCGTGGGCAATATCTCCTGTCGTCTGTTCGCCAAGTATAACCAAAACGACGGAAAGCGACGAGAGGTTTTGAGTGCCAGTGCCGCCAGTGGTGTTGCTGTGGCCTTTGGTGCTCCGATTGGTGGTGTTCTCTTTAGCTTGGAAGAAGTCAGCTATTATTTCCCACCCAAGACCCTTTTCCGGACGTTCTTTTGTTGCATTGCGGCTACTTTGTCTCTCAAGTTCCTAAATCCCTATGGAACAGGTAAGATCGTCCTATTTGAGGTCCGGTACCTTTCAGACTGGCAGATCTTCGAGATTTTCATTTTCATCCTTCTTGGTATTATGGGAGGCGCCGCTGGTGCGCTCTTCATCAAAGCCTCGAGCCTATGGGCACGATCATTCCGTCGCATTCCAACCATTAAGCGCTGGCCAATGTTTGAAGTTTTCCTCGTTGCGCTATTTACGGGTCTTGTCAGTTTCTGGAATCGATACACCAGCCTTCCCGTCACCGAACTTTTATTTGAGCTAGCTTCTCCTTGTGAATCAGATGTGGAAAATACGGGCCTGTGCCCTCGCACCGACGGCATTCTTGAAATTGTTCAGGACCTGCTGGTGGCGTTTGTCATCAAGAGTTTCTTGACCATTATTACATTCGGCATCAAAGTGCCTGCGGGCATCTATGTGCCATCTATGGTTGTTGGTGGCTTGATGGGGCGGATTGTTGGACATTTGATCCAGTATTGGGCTCTCAGACATCCCACCTTTTTCTTATTCGACTCTTGCCCTGCAGTTGCTGGAATCGAGTCGTGCGTGACTCCAGGGGTCTACGCATTGATTGCTGCTGGAGCGACCATGTGTGGCGTGACACGACTGTCAGTCACTTTGCCTGTGATCCTGTTCGAACTGACAGGAAGTCTTAACCACGTGCTTCCATTTTCCCTGTCGGTACTCTGCGCAAAGTGGACGGCGGATGCCATTGAGCCTCGCAGTATTTATGTGAGTTTGGGCCTCCGTCTGGTAATCCAATCCCGACGTTATACTGATTGAAACCAGGACCTCTTAACCGATATGAACTCCTATCCTTTCCTTGACAGCAAACTCCAACCGACTACCGATGCCGAGTTGGGAGACATAGTCCGACCAGTGCGGAAAAATCGCATAATCGATATCTCTGCATCGCCATTCTTACCAGCCACAGAGCTCCGTTTGAAATTGGAATATCTGCTCATGGCAGGAGAGCTGGACAGCGGGCTTCCCATTCTACGTGACGGTGTCCTAGCCGGTCTGATCCCAGCACCGGATCTTGAGTACGCACTGGATACGCTGGGCGACGAAGAAGAAAATACGATATGTCTGATGGCTATGGATGCTTCCACGGCCATATATGACAGCGATAACGAGGAGGCAGGACAGGTGGATTTCAGTCGATACATTGACCCTGTAAGCTTGGTGAACCTCCTCAATATCTCGGGCCATACTAATGTGTTTATGCATAGGCTCCAATCGCTCTTGATGTCCATTCCCCTATCGATTTGGTCTATCAATGCTTCGCCAAGCTGGGTCTTCGTTACCTCTGCGTTACCCAGAACGGGAAATACGCCGGTCTGATACATAAGAAAGCATTCGTGAAATTCATGAAGGAGAATAGCGACTAGCCCGTGAACATTGATCTACCATTACACTGTTTTCCATTTGCATTTTCGGGCGTTGTCGAGGCATTCTGATTCACCTTTTTGCATAGCATTGCAAATCCTCTCTCTTCATGTCTATCTATTCTGTGGGCTCACCCAACCGGCATTGGCATACTGTATAATGTGGTTGTACATACTTGTTTTTCTTTTCGGCTTGGACAGACACGCACAAAGTACGAATCTTTGAACATATTTGACTAGTCAATTATCCACCGCGGACCATATCCCACCCATGTCTAAGTCAATTTTTCAAATCCAACCATCTGAACCTCGACATCCCCGTCCGCCTTCCACTCGCCATCAACCTCCTCCCCAACCCACTCGGAAACCT
Source organism: Penicillium egyptiacum (assembly GCA_911456345.1). NCBI lineage: Eukaryota > Fungi > Ascomycota > Eurotiomycetes > Eurotiales > Aspergillaceae > Penicillium > Penicillium egyptiacum. The sequence continues at coordinate 646,104 of CAJVRC010000843.1, forward strand.
CCCCAGGGCTAACAGCCCGCCACCCATTCTCCTCGTGAAGCCCATCCAACGGGAAGAATGTATCACATTCAAACGAAGCAGGCGCATTCACAGCCCCTTTCCGCACAACATTCGTCATAACAACCCTAACAGGCCGACCACGCAACTCCTCAGCACCCATATTCAACGTGGCATTATAAATCTCCGCGCCACCAATAACGAAAATCTTGCCCAGCGTCCCCTGCGCCCCATACACAGAGTCCAACTGCTCCAACGCCGCGCCCAAACTCGGCGTAACGATCGCATCCGTCATCGGAGCCACCGGAGCAGCTTCCTTGGGCGGGTCAAAAGTCTCCTTTTCCGCATTTGTAGCCTGTGCCTGAGCGGCCTTGGCCGCAATCTTTCTCCTTATATTCCCCAACTCCGTGGCTACGCTCTCGCGAACAGACCCGGACGTGTCACGCGTGATCACAACGTTAATCCGCCTCGCGAGCGGGCGCAGCGAGGCTGGCACTGAGTCGTACGTCTTCCGGCCCATGATGATCGCGTTCGTCGTGCCTGGGCTCGGTGGGAGGGACGTCACGCGTGCGAAGAATGACATATCTGTTTTTATGCGCGGCCATGGGAGTGTCCCTTTTAGGCCGATGCCTAGGCGCGTGATTTCGTCTTTTGTCGTTGTTGACGCGGTGCGGATCGGGGTCGTCGCCACGATTAGCGTGAGGGAGGGGAGGGGGTGAGGGCTGTGAGGTGGCATTTTGGGTTGCGGAGTGATTGTGGCTCGCAGTTTGATTTAAAAATGTTGTACTCAGAGACAGGCAGTGTGATCTTTGGATTGTGAGGAGGATATTGGATGGTGGAGGTTCGCGTCGCGAGGGGAGAAATCGTTATCGTAATTGGGCTGGCGGCTTATCGCCCCGCACTATATGTCCCCCCTGTAGGCCTGTTGTGAGCTTGATATGGTCGTTTTTCTTTAGGGGAGTATTCATGTTATGGTCGACCGAATAGATTGCAGAAAGCTTCGGGGCCTGGTACAACAGTCTGTCGATTATAGCTCAGCCATTATGTTCACAGTTACAAAGATGGGCACAAAATGTCGGTTGCCCCATACCGGGCGCGATTTGATGATATTGTGACAAACGAGAGGGAGAAATCACACTATTGGTCTGGTCTAACTTAGTGAGCGAAGTAGCAACGTAATTGTAAAAATGGGGTTGAATGCAATATCTAAGGTAACCAAAATGCGCCATAGTACCAGTCGAACGCCAGACTCAAGGAGCCAAGTGGGTATCACATGCGAAACAGCTCCAAGAGCCAACGACCAAAATGCTTCAAAGAAGATCCTCAGGAAGCCACCGTTATTTATCAGATTTCTCGGGCTTCTCGGACTGCTCAGGGTTCTCGGGCTCACCCGACGACGGCATCAATAATCCTCTGTCAAGAGCCTTCTGGATGGCCTTCACATCCTCCTCGAGCTTCTCACGCCGCTGGACATCTCGCTCGTCTTCGCCGAGGGTATCGAGCTTCCCGAAGAGCCAAAGCTCCTTCATGAGGCGGTGCAAGGCAAGTAGGTCCTCCGCAGAACGGGTCTAAGGTAGAAGAATGTCAGTGTCGCGCTTTGGCATGGATTTGGAAGCTCAATTGCATTCTTCTTGGGAAGGGGAGAGGTTGGCTGGGTAAGACTGGGGCGGCGCATATCAACATACCAGCGCGGTAGATTCGACATCGATTTGGAATGCTTCAACAGCAGCATCAACATGACTGGTGCCGTCGAAGTTCTTGGCAGCAATAGCGATGATGTTCTCGAACCGCTGCAGCAGCTGCGAAATATCATAGTCGACGCGATCTACCGCAATGCATCGTTAGCGGAAAGGCATTGAGGGAGGACGTAGCTGCAGTGGTTCACATCAAGTACGTACCAAGCAACTCCTTGGCAGTTGGACGGGAATCCATTGGAGCGTTCTTTTTTTTGTCTTCAGATGATGAGGATAAATCCGAAGAAGAAGCGGGATCCATGATTAATAAGATGTGGGGCGAGTGGATGCGGGGAGCAAAGCCGACATCCCCGAAGTTACAGCATTATTTGGCTCCAACTCGATTGTCACATAATTCAGTCTGTTTGTCCTGTCAAGATAAGTGGTTGAATTGCTTTAAAGGGATGCTTCTCGATCTCAACGGATATGTCAACTAACTGCTGCATAACCTTCTCTTTCTGCTGGGGAGTGGTCGCCTGCCAATCTAGAGATCTCCTGTTTGACTAGCGTTTCTGTAAGAATATATAGTCAATTGTAAGCGAGTTTCCTTGATCGTATCACATGTCCAATCAAGATTTTGAGCATAGGAATGCAAATACACTGTTTGGGAGTAAGTCATAGTGGTAGCTCTGGAGCTATGCTTCAAAGTATGCAATCACGGACCTTCCGTTGCCGCGATGAGGTTCTTACGAGGCGAAAACGTGCGAGCCGTTTATCATCAAAGGTGAGCTCCGCCTGGCAGTTCTGGTTCCATATCATAGCAGACAAGCTCTTACGAGTCAAGTGAACGGTGTACCTAGGTACGAGAGCTAATCTCTCTAAGCGTCGATTAGGGTTTAATAGCTAGTGCACGTTTTGTTAAGCTTGCAGGCGGTGTGGAACTGTAATAACCTTGGGATAGCCTTCTATACGTAACTAGCAATACTGACATGGTTGCTAAACAGATACAAATTAACAAGTAAGTACTTATAACTATATGAACCTATGGCTCTGTAGGTTGCGTCACACAGCAAAAGTGCGGCATTTAGCCGTCAAATATACATAGCAATGCATGGATCCTAGGAGGTAGCAGCACTAATCTTTAAAATGTATCCTTATTCAATCGGATGGACCATACACTCCGCAGTCACTCTTTCAGCAACATGGGAAGATGCCGTGATATTGAACCGAGACAGCATGGCACCAACCAGGAGTGCTTATTGAATATCAAACCTCCAAATGTCAAATCCAGTAGTCTAACTTGACAGACATCTCGTCTCTCTACCAACCATGCACTTCGGTGTCTCCCACACAGTAGACTTCTCCTAGCACAAGCATTAGGCTCACACGGTAGTGTGCGAATAAGCAGGGGTGCAAATTGCCTGGCATCGTGTCCCTGGACATTATGCATATGTACTAGTGTGTAGAAGTACGGAAATATGTATAGACCGTCATGGAGTAGTGGTGTAGACAGCCTTCAAGGTTGGAATGGATGGAAGGTCTAGGCCTATGATCGTCCTTTTCGACCTCCACCATCCACTCCGCCTTACTCTCCGCCCAGCACTGCGTCACCGCCTACCATAACCTTCGGTGACAATGGTCTCTCCCCAGACTATCACTCCTCGCAATAATATTGCTTTCCTCCCGTTGCTAGGTTTGTCACCTGGGACCTTTTTCCTTCGTGTCTGCATCGTCCTGTCAAGGCCTCCATAATAACAATCTTGTGTTACTTTGCTCTCGATTTCGCATTACTTCACTTGCACTTCGACGGCCAAATCATCCGTAACTCAACTTGTGCCTGGCGCATCACATACCCTACGTCACCGAAAACTTCGTCGTCTTTCTGTGAACTTGGAATTGTCCGTGAATTGCCTGAAATTCAACCAAGAATCCCTCATTACGATACCAACCATCTTGAAACGCGTCCCCTTCATCTGTGCCAATACCACCGTCTATCTTCCTCAAACCCGCTGCTGGATGTTCTGACCAGGTCTCCAGAAATTTGACCTTCGAAGGCAGGGTGGACGGCCGGTAGGCCGTCTCACAGATCGAAGGCAGCAGGAGATATTGGAGAAAAGGTGCCGAATTCAAGTGACGTCTTTGCGACCCTGCTCTTAGGGCGGACTATTCCGACTACCCCGCGTCACTTTTTCTGCTTTCTTTTTTTTTACCTTGAATTCTGAACACTAGACTGGCGATGGATGCGCAGTATCCCTTTGCTTCCCGCGACGACATTTGGCGTGTCTTTGACGAGTTGAAGGAGCTCCACATTGCCCAGTACGAGCAAGGAGAACGGCTCGCGCAACTGGAGCGTCGCCGGGACGACGATGCTCGACTGAGGAGTCCTTGGTGTCCTGTGTCACCATTTCCGCACTCGGTTGGGGCGATCACTCCAGGTAGTCCACCTCTGTCCTCCAGGATCAATTCGCCACTTACCAAGACATCCCTTCCAGACCCCACTTTCCACTCGCCCCCGGATGCTTTCAAAGGATTCGATCAAGGTCACCATTCCGCAATGGCCAGTTCTGCTGTGGGGTTTGATGCCGAGGACGAGCCTAGACGGGGTGCGTCGCGAGCCAACAGTGTCCGCTTTGACGAAAGTGCTATCCACGGGAACGGCCAGGCTAGCCGTTCCAGCAACGACCTTCCTTTGCGGACCGGCAGCGGCTTGAGTACCCACCCGCTTCTTGAACGGACATTTTCTCACCAATCTGATGGACGATTGAGTTCATCCGGTCACTCACACCATTCCGCTCGGACTAATAGCCTGCGCCTTAACACCACTCGGCTGCTTGGTACTACGCCTATCGAATCCCCTTTGATTCCCCCTCCTGGACTCTTCTTGCTGGGACCGGTCCCGTCCATCATTCGGTGCTGGTTGACTGATACTTTCACTAATGGCTCTCTCCTCTACGCAGCCGTTTGCTCGGGCTCTTACGTCTCGACTTTGGGTCTCTCGATGGTCCGCGAATTTGGGATGGAGAACATGGTCGTGCGCGAGAGCGATGTTCAGTACATCAAACTTCCGCTGTATCTTCCTGAAGCACTTATTCACCCATCTTCGTCGCGCCCCGGGACCCCTACTCACCAAGTTCCTACTGTGACCATCCGCTTTGTGGTTCGAGAGATAGACGTCGGCGATAACTCGATTCAGATCATCATTGGAAGTGACGTGATGCGTGCCCACAATGCTGATATTTTATTCTCGCAAGATAAACTGATCATGGTGGACGACGAACACAACCGCGTGTCTGTCCCCCTCGTGCGTCCTGAGAAGGACTCCGTGTTTAAGTCTCTTTGCACTTCTCCTGGTACTCCGAATTCTGGAGACATACTGGGACCTCCTACTAATGGAAATCCATCCGTTGGTATCATTGGCCGGCCTGCCAATGTTCAAGGAAAACCGGCCTCTGCGCCTCCATCGACTCGTCTGTCTGGCAGCGAGAACATCGATCCTCACAAGTCCCACATACAGAACACCCAGGCTCATGCTCACGTTGCAGCTGAAACGCGCCCGGCGTCTGCCAATCCACCGACTTCTGAGCCTACTAAAACCGAGGATATCTCTTGTTGGGGCGGCCCATGGCGCCGCGATGCCAAGAAATCCACCAACACAACGAAAACGTCCGATAAACGCGAGATGAAGGTCTTCCGCACCGGAAAATCAACCAGCCATGCGAACTCCACAACTTCGGCCTCGGCTCCTGGCAGTGCTACCACTGAGCAGGCCAACAAGTCGTCTCTGCCCATTACTTCTGTCCACCATCCAACTACCCCTTCGGACAAGCATGGTACGCTGAATCCCGTGGGTGGTGCATCGGCGTTTGGATGGCTCAACCCGCCCCATCACAATGCCTCGTCCTAGATGAAACAGACTAGGCTTGGCTTTTATGTTTGATTACATCCGAATCTGAAATGATCTCGGTTTTTAGGGCATGATACGGAAGGGTTGGAATTCCCTAGGAATCAGAAAAAAGTGAAAAATGGATCAGGCGCTGGGTTCCAAGGCTGCCAACCGAGAAGGGAAACCACTTTTCTTTTTTAGCTTGTAGTATTGCCGGATTGATAGCAGCGGACAGGACCTACCAAGTAACAAAAAAAATGAGGAAAAAATGATATGATTACTGCTTAATTCACGTGGCTAATGCCAATATCAACTAGAAAACCATCTCACTTAGTATATAGACCTCCTCATCTAGGTATTCATTCATACGTACCTTGCTAGTCATCCGTCCACGGGTCTACCTAGGTAGGTGGACCCTAGGAAAGACTAATAAAAAGACTGATAATCAATAGAGCAAGCCGTCCAAGGTCTGGAGGGCTTTCTGGAGGGCTCCCAAAAATTATCAAGAACACTACATATGTACATGTAGTTTTCAGTATCCAAGTCCCCTTTGATACATGTCCACGGGTAGTGCTCAGATCATATGCCTTTGGTAAGCAACAACCGGGAACAAAGAAGCTAAATAACAACATTGAAAGCCCAATTGTCACAGGGTCAAGGATACTTTTCCTTTACAATTCCTCCTTTTAACATCACTGCCCAATTTGATATCGATCTAGATCTAGAACAATTGCCCATCGAGAGCAATAGCAAGGGCACGTCTGCTAGATCTTCCAGCTGAACTAATTCTACTCATCGTTCACTACCTACAAATGGACACGAAGCAGGTACCACTACTATTCGATGAACTTGGAGATGATAACGACGACTCTGATGATGACAGCAACTATGATGATGACGACGACTATGCGCTTGACCCTTCACCGAGAGTCAAGCATCTTCATGCTTTCCTGCTCGCCAACTATCGCCTGAATAGTCTTCTACAGCCACTATTGTATCGTGATATATTTGTCCGTGGATATGTTCGGCTGCAGCAGCTAAACCGGAGTCTTGAGACAAACCCGAGTCTCAAGCAACACATCATCTCGGCTACCATTGATTGGGGGCACATTTATGACATCTATCCTCTTTTCTGATCCACCAACATACGAACCTTTACTATTCACGGCTTCGGAGGCCATTGAAATTTGAAAATTTGGCACTTCGTCCGACGAATGTCTAAGGTTGAGTGCTTGTGGGGCGCATGAGGAGGCTTTAGCCGCTGTATTAAGCTGGCCGGTAGGGTTGAAAACACTTCACTACGATGTCGACCAACATGAGTTGGGAAATCATGGGTTCCGGTCACGCTGGACGTGTGCTGCTCTGTGCGCACGCTGCAACGGCAAAAAGCAACATTGGTAGAACTGACAACGACAAGGACGTGGGATGAAGTAAAACTGGACACTTGAGCTCGTATGGATCTGAGCGAGTTCAAGTCCCTCAGAAGTCTACATATTTACCACGTCTTTCTCTGTGGATTGCATGGTCCGTACGGGGTCTGGAAAGGCTTACCCCACAGTCTGGAGGTGTTGGAGATCTTCTACGACGATACATACTACACTCAATTCTTACATGAGAATGATGATTCGCCGCACGATCCTTTTGTTCTTGATTTGATCAATCACAAGAGGGCGCATCTTCCATATTTGCACACGGTGACCATCCGCTCGTCGGAAAAAGTCGATGATGCCGAGACAGGGGAGGAACTGCCCGTGGGACTCTGGACACTGCCATCGCTCACGCGCGAAGCTGAGTCCGCTGCTATAAAGTTGAACGTGGAACTGGGATACCGAGATGGTCCAACTTTGAGAAGACTGATGTCTTCAAGTCACTAAAAATCAGTTAAAACAGACAGTCTATTCAATGAAGTGATGGTGAGATGTATACGTATCACAATGCATTCCTTCCTAGGACCCCCAGTACAGAAAGTCAAGAGCCAAGTCCTATCAAATCAAATCTTCGAAAAAACCCCCAAAGCCCCCTTCGTAGTCTCTTTCGTCTCCTTAACAAGCCCACTAACAGCCCGGAACGCCTCATGCGCAGCATCACCAAGAATCTCAAAAAGCACACTCTCACTACTCGTAACAACAGCCCCGGCATCCCTCAACCTAGCAAGCGCAATGCCCCTCTCCTCGGGGTTAATACTGCTAACGCCATCAACGAGGATGTAAACGCGGTGACCGCGCTCGAGGAGATCGAGCGTCGTCTGCGTCACGCAGATGTGCGTCTCGATCCCGACGATTACCACGTCGAGGGGTGCCGAGTCTGGCGCTGGGAGCAGTTTCTCGATCTCCGGGGTTATCATTGAGAAGAGGGTTTTGTCTACGTCGGCGCGGATGTGTGGGCCGTTGAGGTGTTGTTGGAGTTCTGGCACGGTTTTGCCGAGTTTGGCGCGGTTTTGAGTTGTTATAAACACGGGGATTTGGAGGGTCGAGGCTGCCCGGAGCATCTTTTCTGTTGTTGAGACCCTGTTTGGTTGGTTAGCTTTTTTGGGTTCGATTAGTTTTGGGATATGGGATTCGTACAATTTGGGGAACTCGTAGATTCCATTGCGGAATTTGTCTTGGATGTCGCAGATGCTGTGGTAGAGATGGGGTTGTCAGTTCTGATCTTGAGGCTTTGTTCTTTTGATACTGGGCGATCTGCATACAAGAGTGCGGGATTGCCTGGTCTAATGTTAGTGAATTGAATTGTGAAAATTGGAAGTTTCTTACGGATTCGAGATGCCCGCGTGGGAAGAGCCATGATTGCGGCGATTGGTAGTTCCTAAGTGAGGATTGATAGATTGGGCTATAATGTAGAAGTAGTAGAAGTAGTAAAAGTAGAAGAAGAGAAGAATTGGTGGGGGACGCGGGGAATCGGAGAGCAGTCGGAGATGCGGGGAAGCAGCCGAGGGAAAACGGGCTGGTATTTGTCTTTGGTCTCTGTATTGTAGCTTTCAATCAATTACGGTCACTTTTGCACTTTCGTATGTACACATTGTTCGTCTACTAATCTAGATATCTATAGTTTCACCTCATGCACCTTGGCCCGGCCGTCGAACCAGCTATCATCACCGTTTGCCGCCGCTGTGCGGATGGCGTAAAGCTCGTCGACAAACGCCGGGACGAAACTGCCTGGGCCGCGAACATACTCTTTGGCCGCGGCGTTCTCCGCCGCGATCTCATACATGAGAATTCCGGACAGCACTGCGAGGAGTCTGTCGGAGCGGTGGGCACTCAAGAAGCAACCGGAGATTGTACCGACGGCACAGCCAGTCTGTAAATTTATGTTAGCTATATACCAGAAAGAAGGATTTCGAGAGGATGCGTACTCCGGTCACTTGGCCCAGGTATGGGTGGCCGTTCTCGACGGCAATGACCCGCTCGCCATCGCTCAGGTAGTCTGTTGCTCCGGTCAATAGCACAACGTTTCCTATATGAAATTAGAAAAAGGAGTTACAGCTATAGAGTCTCAGGCTACTTACGCTCCCTGCGAGCCAGGTCCCGAGCCAAGGTAGCTTTTTGGTTGCCGTCAAGGGTACTTGGTCCGCTATCGACGCCGCGCTGTTGAACAGCACTGCTACCCCAAACTTGGCGAATCTCGCCCTCGTTGCCCTTGATCAGATCAAAGTAACCCCCGGCCATAAGCTGAGTCACTGCGTTGCGGCGAATGTGTGTCGCAGCCGCACCGACTGGGTCGTAGACCACTGGGTTGCCCCGATCATTGTATGCCTTAATGGCTTTTAGGTAGTTTGAGACACTCTCGCTAGTCAATGTACCCATGTTGATCAGAAGGGCGCCATCGAATTTGCACAAGTCCGTGGCTTCATCGCCATACGGGGACATGATGGGAGATGCGCCACTGTACGATTGTTAGCATGACAAATAGCCTCGCTAGGTACAATTTCCTTACATGGAAAGGGCGACATTGGCCACAAAGTTCGACACAACGAAATTGATCATGTTGTGTACGAGAGGATGCACCTTGACCATATTACGGATGATTTGGGGCACCTTATTCAACAAGGCCTCAGCCTCGTTAGCACGAGGAGGATTGGAAGCCTGCGCAAACCGGGGAGGGTTTCGGATGAGGTTGACGAATTGCTCGGCAGATGCTTTAGGGTCGTCGGCTGCCACGATGGCGCTAACAATCGCCACTCCATCCAGTGCTTTTTTTGGTGACTGTGACTGATAGAGCACTCGTTGCACGTTGGAGTGGTTGATGCCGCCGATCGAAACAGTGCCTATGGCGGAATCTTTAATGGCATCCAAGATGACTTGAGTACCTGCCGTCCCGATGACTGACTTGGTATTGGTTTTCCTATGACAATTAGCCTCTGTTGCTGGATGGTGGGATACTGGACATGCGGACTTACGTCGGGGTGGCAAACATGGTACCAATTCCGATATAGTCGGCGCCATCGGCGGCGGCTTTTCTTGCCTCCTCGACCGAGGATGTACTGATACCAATGATTGCATTCTCTGGAAGAAGCTTCTTTGCTTCCATGAAGCCTATATTTGAAATTAGTACATGTATCTTTGTAGCATTGTAGGAACGAACTCATATCATCTTGACCTAGATGCACACCCTCCGCACCAATGGCAAGAGCCACATCAACCCGGTCATTGATCAGAAGAGGCACCTTGTATTTCTTGGTTACCTGGTGTAGTTTCCGGGCAGTTTCCACCTGGACACCAGTGTCGTTGGTCTTGTCCCGGTATTGCACCACCGTCACGCCTGCAGGGGTTAATTGAATAATTGGCAGAAGGCTGGAGCAGCACTCACCTCCTTGCAAAGCACTTTCTACCACTGTACATAAATCCCGCCCCTTGAGAATGGCCGGGGTCGAATCCGTGACCAGATAGAGCGACAGATCTACGGGCATGGTGTCTTGGCCTGCCGGACAAAAGTGGCAAATTCCGGAGTAATAGATCTGGGGTCGTTTTGACAAAGAGAATTAAACCGAAATGAAGAGCGGATCGACAGGGTCAGCAGGCTACACTTGTACAACACAAAACACCGTACTTCAGTGTCTGAAGGAGCCCTGGAGATTGCCGGGTATCGTTGTGTGGCTGTGGTGGGGTCTTGGAAGATTCGGCCTGTACTCGTCCGGGTGTATAAAACATTGTAAAATCCACTCATATCACTTATATATGCTTCAATATTGTCAAGGATTTATTTTGACACACAAATAGACTTCAAGTCAAGAGCTCTCTTCAAAATCACCGTTCTGGGAATACCTTGGATCTCCTATGTACGATATTCAACTGCCAATGGTCCTTTATACTCCGAGTTATTTCCGGCACGTGCTCGCTGACATAACCGTGATTTGTCAAATTTTGCTTTTCTTCTTCCTCTTCTTCTTCTTCTTCTTTCCTCATCAACACACAAACACTTCACAGGCATCGACTTATTTTCGAAGCCTTTATCTATCTACCGCGTGGACTTGAGTTCTGCGCTTATCACATTGTTCATAACTGGTTAGTTCGGCCTCGCCACCATCACTTGCCACCGTCCGCCAGGTCTCCGACCTCTGACTCGGATTCCCCAAAGAACTTCGATCGTTCCCAGAAAGCAACACATCGAGAAGTTTCCCGCGGACTTGTCTATGTATTCGTCCTCCGTCCAAAATTTCGAACATAACCTGCCGCTCAAGCTGCAAACGTTTCGCGCGCCGAAACCTTGCAGCATACACCTCCGATCCTGTGGCTGAATACCCCGGATCTTCCCTCGATTTCTTGTGACTTTTCCCTAAAGAAATCACCTTCTATACACGAAAAAACCAACGAACTTGACACGCATGTCTTGTCTCGTCAACAAACTCATCGTCCAGAATCCTCCCAGCTTTCCTTTAAGCAAGCCCACTGTTCCATCCTCGTGAACTAACCGCTCAATTAAACCGTCATCATGGCTACCGTCAACATTCGCCGGGATATCACCGATCCCTTCTATCGCTACAAGATGGAGAAGCTCCAGGCTAAGGTCGAGGGCAAAGGTAACGGTATTAAGACCGTTGTCGTCAACCTGAACTCGGTTGCCCAGTCCCTCAGTCGGCCTCCTGCTTATCTCATCAAGTACTTCGGATTTGAACTTGGTGCCCAGGCCAACGCTAAGCCGTCTGACGACCGTTGGATCATCAACGGTTCTCACGACGCCCCCAAGCTCCAAGATTACCTCGACGGTTTCATCGCCAAGTTTGTGCTCTGCAAAAAGTGCAAGAACCCCGAGACCGACGTCATTATCAAGGACGATAAGATCACCCTGGACTGCAAGGCCTGCGGTCAACGCTCAGATGTCGACCCTCGCCTCAAGCTGAGCACCTTCATTGTTCGCAACAACCCCAAAGGTGGCAAGAAGGAGAAGAAGAAGTCCCGCCGCGAGCGAGAGAAGGAGAAGGCTGCCAATGGCGAGGAAGCCAGCCCTGGCGACAGCAACAACTCCGAGAATGGCGAAGATGGAGATTATGCCATCGAGGCTAACAGCGACGATGAAGTGACCCGTCAGGCCCAGGCCATCGAGGCCGAGACCGAGATTAAGGATGATGAGTGGGCCGTTGACGTCTCCGAGGAGGCCGTGAAGGCTCGTGCCAAGGATCTCCCCTCGGACCTGAAGCGTGCCCTTGTCATTGAGGATGGTGATGATGAGGGAGCTGATGGACCCTCGTCCTACGAGCAGCTAGGCAGCTGGATCGTTGACACCGCTTCTGAGAAGGGTGGTGTTACCAACGTCACTGACGTTGAGATCTACATGAAGGCCAAGGAGTTCGGCATTGAGAGCAAGCACAAGACTGTTGCCGTTCTGGCACAGAGCATCTTCGACGAGAAGATCGCCAAGCAGATCGAAGGCCGCGCTGGTTTGCTCAAGAAGCTGATCACCTCCGATCGCCATGAGAAGGCTTTCCTCGGTGGTACCGAGCGCTTCGTCGGCCAGGACCACCCGGAGCTTGTCGCCCAGGTTCCTGCCATCCTGCTGGGCTACTACCAGAACGACCTTGTGTCTGAGGAAACACTCAAGGCGTGGGGTGCCAAGACGAGCAAGAAATACGTGGACATCTCGACCAGCAAGAAGATCCACAAGGCTGCTAAGCCCTTTATCGAGTGGCTCGAGAATGCCGAGAGCGACGAGGAGAGTGAAGAAGAGAGCGAGTAGACGGTAAACGGCGAGTAGACGGTAAACGTTGTGCACGCTGTTTTGTATCCTTGGTTACTTGCTATCTGCGTCCATTCTTATATGGTTTTTGGACCTGCCCATCTCGCATGGACTGATTAACTCGGTTGTCATTTTAGTTTAGCTCACCAATTGCCACTCCTTTACAATGAATATCAATATGGTATCATCTATCCAATTCATCCATACCAGCAGCACTAAGGTACCTGTACAAGTGAAGTAGAGCAAAATGAAATGTAGTCATGTCTCATGCTATGCAATGATATCAACAACGGAAAGCAAGAATTAGAACACTAACTCAGCAAGTCTAACTTGCTCACCATCGCCATTGAAAGTAGGGAGATTAGTAGCAACACCACAGTTCCTAGCATTGCCTGTAGTAACCACATCCGCTCTCAAGCGATACCGCATAAAGACAAACCATGTCAAGTCCACATTCCAAGCCTCCATCGCCCGAATCGCATCCTCAACAGACATCATACCTTCACCAGACGCAGCATCATTCACGGACATAGAAGTCCTCGACGAAATGAAATAATACTCAGGCCCGACAAAGAGCGCAATCCAGCCACAAAGCATCTCGCAAATCCTATCACCCACTTCCAACGGTAACCGGACATGCGAGAGAACCGTGATAAAGAGGGAGACCAACGCACGCCACAGACGGTGGTGGAGCGTGAAGAATCTCGACCCCGGCGTCGACGGCGAGAGCGAAAGTGACGAGGACAGGGCTAAGTGCAGAGTGGACGCCAGATCTCCTGATTCAGCGGCAGTCGCAGTCACAGTCGTAGCCTGGGACCTGGCACGGCGCTCGTTCGCGGCCTCTGCGTCGGCGCGCACTTTCTCCCACACGCGGCGGTACAGCCGGTCCCAGCGGGAGAATTCGGCTTCGACGCGCGTGGCCATGAAATCGCCTGCGCCTTTGCACATTGCTTCGATGGCCTCGCAGGCTGTTACCGTGACGAAGGTCTCTTCTTGGTGGTCTGGGGCTTCGGGCTTGCGAGCTGATTCTGCAGATGGGCTGGCGATGAGGGATTTGGATGTTTCGTTTGCTTGTGATGAGGGGAAGATTATTCGGCTTGCTACTGTGGGCCAGAGCTCGTTGATTAGAGGGAGGAAGCTGGTTTCGTTTTGGGATAGAGCGGGTAGGATGTCGATGAGGATTGCGAGGAGGGAGCGTCGGAGGTAGGGAGATGGTGAGGTTAGGTGGGATGGGATGGATTTGACGATGTGGAGGAGGAGAGCATGCGTTTTGGTGAGCGGCTTTTCGGCGTCTTCTGGTTCTTTGGGTGGTGGTAGTGGCGGCTCGTCCGATTCGGCTTTGTTCAGAAGCTCTTCAATGGACGGCTCTGGAGGAGGTTTGTCGTATGTTTCTGACCATGGCTTTTTGGGATGGGGGATTTTGCCATCAGCATCTGCTAGTTCATCCTCAGCACGCCGTTTGGCTCTGCGGTTGGCAATGTCCGCGGCAATGCTTGAGATTGAGAGATTCTGGTATTGAGACTTGCGGGTATCGTGGGAGCCATTCTCTTTGCCCTCGTCGATTGTGAGCAAAGATGGCTTCTTCGCCCCTTCCTCGACGACTGCAGCTAGCGTTTTGAACATCATTTCAACGAGTTTTGGATAACCGTGGTATAGATCTAGGACACCAAATACAGAATCAACCAGATCATCCAGATAAGGTATCAACCGGGCACCGCAGAGCTTGACCATCATAAACAAGACCTGTGGTGGATAAGGTGATACGTCAAAGTTGTTAAGTTTCAAGGCCACCGAGTTCACCAAATAGTCCACGTTTTCAATGATCATAGTACTCGTGTCTGGGTAGTTGCAGGCATTGGTTAAGATATTCAGGCATGTCATGGCGTGGCGTTGAAGGCTAGGGTTCTGTGATGCCAACAGCTGTAAAGTTGGGTAGAGCGCGTCCATGAGTTCAGGTCGGAAAGCCTCGCCAAGTTGTTGAGCTTGGAGAGCCACGGATTCCAGAGCGAGTGCTGATGTACGCCAGTCACCTGTTCCATCGATTGACATTTCGTTCAGCATATTTAACGAGATATAATACAACTCTTCAATCATGCCGCCACGGCCAGTTGACGAGACGGACCCCTCAACATGATCAAGAGAGATAAAATCGTAAAAGTTGGCTGTTGCCGTAGTGCTGTCCCGCAAGAAAGTCATCGCCAACCAGAAAGGTGCAATAGCGGAATCACTTGATGTCGTGTGCATACGGTTGACAATCGATCGAGTGATCTCATTTCCAGACTCAGACAAGTTCAACCTAGTAATCATTGACCGTAGATCTTTGAGAGTTTGTTGCTGGCTTTGGTGTTCTAAAATAATCGGTGGAAACACCTTGGATCTAGCATCAATGCTGAGCACTTCCCAGTTGAAGTCAGCATCCATTGAGGCCAACGGCTGGAGAGAATTGGTGTTCTGTTTGACAACAGCACCAACGCTATCACATAGGCCGGATGCCAAACCGCTCGTAAGCAAATCTGATCCAGACTGAACCTGGGACAGGACCTGAAAGACGGTAGAGATCTGACGAAGGCCCCACTGCTTAGCAGTCTCGTCGTTGCCTTGCATGATTCGAGGGAAAGAAGCGAGCCAAGTATGCAGCGATTCTTTTAAAGAATCCAACACTGTAGGGTATGTTGTGGCAAGATGAGTTACGTCTTTGTAGGCTCCATTCACTCCCTCGTCATCTTTATCTGCTAGAACAACAACTGTTTCAACCATCATAGGGAGAGACTCTGACAGTGTGGTCTGGCACTCTTCGATTACCATCAGGGAGAGGTCTAGGACGGCAGACTGAACCTCTGGTCGCTGATGACGGCGAACCTGGATAACATTTGCTAGCGCAAGCTTGATCTGCGTGGTGGTGGCTTTCAACCAGGCTTCATCCAGAGCAATCTTATCGCTTCCCAGCTCGGATGGGGAGACTTCTGATGCGACATGGTCACTGAGAACAGCTCTTAGGAGTCCCGTGAGAATCTGCAAGGAAGTCTGGAGGAGCTTGTATGACCTGCGAGTCTGTGTCGATGGCCTTAGAATCTTAGCTAGTGCCGACACAGTTCGCGGCATGATGCTGGCAAGCACCACGCGGTCCGTGACTCGAGCATAAAGTGCTTGCAAAGCCTTGGCGGCTGCCAGACAGAGCTCATCTGATCTATCATCGCCAATTCCCTCAAGCAGAATATATACCGTTTGATCGACCACAGTCGCAGTGCCGATCTCGTGATAGATTGTCTGTTGTGGGACAGCTCCTTCCAAGACCGTGAATATAGCACTCAGGCAGTCAAAACCAGCAATACACAGTTCTTCGGAAACCTTAGGTTTGGGTAGTTGCTTCTCTTCCGCCTTGTTTGGAGATCCCCCCACGATCAACGTCAAAAGGATTATGAGTTGCTTTCCCATTGCAGGAGACAGCCGTTGCCGCCATCCATCGGCGACCAGTATCCGCAAACAGTGGACGGCGGACTCTAAGCATCGTGCAGGTAGTCTTTGCGTTTCATTGAAAATATGCGACAACGGAAAGAATGCATATTCAGCTAGCTTCTCGTCGAGCGTATTGTTCCCCGCAAGTTCCTTTAAACAGTTGTGCACCGGCTCAAGGACTCGGGATACATCGGCGGCGGAAGCTTGATTTCCTCGAAAACGAAGGCCCACAGAGCTGAGCTCGACGCATGGCGCTCGGAGCTATTTGGAGATCAGCACTGCTCGTCCTAAGAGCCAAATGAAGCATATCATACCTGCTTGAAAGATTCCTGCCGGAGGTTGTCCATTGCAGCCGAACAAGGCCGGGCAGCGTCAGACTTGCAAGATAGTAGGAACGGTGTTGAGTAGTACTAAATCAGTCAAACATCAAAAGCCCCATTATAAACAGCGTCTAGCGGACCCATCGCGATCGAATACAGCGGGACTGCATCCCAAAACTGCACCGCTCTGTCATCATCTGCCGGCATAATAAAGCGGTGAACATAATCTATCCCAAACGGGCAAGATAACACTGCACGTGATACATTAGCGCGTCTCAACGCGTGGGAATCCCGACAGCTGCCTACCACACAGAGTGACAACAGAGTGCTGCCTTGGCTGTTTCAATCGTGGTTCAGGTCTGCTCGGACTATATATTGGGCCATATTCTGTGTCCATTTGACCCCGAGTCAAACGCCTATGCGGCTTTTGCGGATTCCAGAACTCGCGCTTTTATCGCTCTCGCGCTCGAGACCTAGCTTCTGCATACGATCTGCAGGACAACGCAATTTCTTTACCACATCAATCTCAAAGCTATTTACGGGCTTATTCTCTGCCAGCATTGCAGCCCAGCAAACTTATACTCTGAACAAAACAAAGTTCTCACCGTCGCGAATGATGGCCGATGACAAGAGCAGGAAACAGGCTACCCTGGGGTATGTACGGGATGGACAGCAGACGATTGGGTGCGTCGACACTATTCGATGGCGCATGCGCCCTTTCCCTCTGACACCTCTCGGCTCTTCCTTTGGTTCACTGCGCTAATTCATTCTATTTGTCTTATAGGAGGTTTTTCGGCTCGGGCGCCAACCAACCGCCGAAGAAGCAAACCACGTTAGCTTTTGGTGGGAAGAGACAAGCAGCAAGCAGCGATGCCGCTGATGCGGAGAGCAATGATAACACCGACAGAGTTGTTGTGGGAGACCCCACTGACTCAGCAACAACTGCTGCCCTCAATGGAACAGAGCCAACGAAGGGTGTGAAGCGGGAAAAGAGCGCTGAGGCGGAAGAAAGCGACGGTTCCGATATCCAGCCTGTCTCTAAGAGACGACGAAAGGCCTCGGCGAAGACCTCTCCGGCTGCCAAGAAGCAATCGGCATCCCCGAAGAAGGTTGAGTCTACGAAGCCAAAGATTGAATCTCCATCACCAAAACCAGGAGTGCCAAAGCCTTCCGATGTTACTCCTGAAGAAAAGTCACCGTCAGTAGAAGAAGAGGAGGATCCATTGGAAAGCGAAGATGAAGATGACCTCAAGCCGGAACTTACGAAGAAATCAATCGAAAAATTCCAAGCCAAATTGCAAGCCAGTGGTAAAGATCCATACCCAGATTGGAAAGCAGGCTCTCCTGTTCCTTATGCTGCGTTATGTACCACATTTTCTCTGGTAGAGATGACCAGAAAGCGCTTGGAAATCACGGACCACTGTTCTCTTTTCCTTCGCCAGGTTCTTCGTTTGACCCCTGCCGATTTCCTACCCACTGTTCAGCTGATGATCAATAAACTGGCTGCCGATTATGCCGGAATTGAGCTGGGCATTGGGGAGTCACTGATCATGAAAGCTATTGGTGAATGTACCGGCCGCAGCCTTGCCGTCATCAAAGCTGATCAACGGGAAATCGGTGACCTGGGACTGGTCGCTGCCAAAAGTCGGTCAAACCAGCCTACCATGTTCAAGCCCAAGCCTTTGACTGTGCGAGGTGTACATGAAGGCCTTCTTGGAATTGCCAAGGTCCAAGGTCATGGATCTCAGGACAAAAAGATTTCAGGCATCAAGAAACTGTTGTCTACAGCTGACGCCGACACCGCTGGCAAGGGAGGCAAAGGGGTGGATATCACCAAGGACAAGGGTGGTCCCAGCGAAGCCAAATACATCGTTCGCTTTTTGGAAGGGAAGCTGAGACTTGGACTCGCAGAAAAGACAGTTCTTGTCGCCGTCTCTCGGGCAGTCCAGACGCACGAGGCTGAATTAGCCGGCAATAAGATCCCGTCCGCTGAGCAAATGGCCGCGGGTGAAAACATCTTCAAGTCTGTTTACAGCGAGCTTCCTGCCTACGAAGTAATCATTCCTGCCGTTCTTGAGCATGGTCTGTTCAAGCTGCCTGAGGTGTGCAAGCTTTCTCCCGGAATTCCTATCAAGCCTATGCTTGCCAAACCGACCAAGTCTATCACCGAGGTTCTTGACCGGTTCGAAGGGAAGGAATTCACATGTGAATATAAGTACGACGGAGAAAGAGCCCAGATCCATTTTGTGTCTCCGGATTCTATCCACCAATATCCTGGAGCCTTGGACACATTACAGAAGGACAGCAAGGGACTCTCCTCAATCTTCTCCCGCAACTCGGAAGATCTTTCGAAGAAGTATCCCGATGTTCTAGGCAAACTTGACACGTGGGTCAAAGCCGACGTTAAGAGCTTTGTTCTTGATTGTGAGACTGTCGCATGGGATACGGAGGCCAAGAAGGTTCTTCCATTCCAACAACTGATGACTCGCAAGCGCAAGGATGTCAAAGCGGAAGATGTCAAGGTCAAGGTCTGCGTGTACGCCTTTGACCTGCTTTTCTTCAATGGAGAGGTAAGACCATTTGTCTCTTTGGTGTCTATATAAGCGATTTGCTGGATCCCTCTTCTTCTCTTCTCATTTCTCGTGATTAGGCGTTCTTCCCATTTATGGCGAGGATACTGAGAGAGAAAACAGGCACACCAAGTCGCTCTGAGCCATACCTAGTTGTTCTTGCTAACTTTTCAACAGCCCTGCGTGAAGAAATCTCTACGGGAACGGCGAGAGCTAATGCACAAATGCTTCCAACCGGTTGAGGGGGAGTTCCAGTTTGCCCAATATGGCAACTCTAATGTCCTCGATGAGATCCAAGAATTGCTCGAGGCTAGTGTCAAAGCTTCTTGTGAGGGTCTTATGGTGAAGATGCTGGACACCGCAGAGAGTGGCTACGAGCCAAGTATGCGGAGTCGCAATTGGCTGAAGGTATGTAGCCTCTTCGTTGATAAGTTCAACCGTTGCTAACTTTTGTACAGGTCAAAAAAGATTACCTCGCCGGTGTTGGTGACTCTCTTGATCTTGTCGTACTTGGGGCCTACTATGGTCGTGGAAAGCGTACTTCGGTTTATGGTGCCTTCCTTCTCGCTGCCTACAACCCCAACAGCGACACATATGAGACCATATGTAACATCGGCACTGGCTTCTCTGAGGTGCTACTTGAAGAGCTACACCAGACGCTAGTCCCTCTGGTGATTGACCGTCCAAAGCCATTCTACACTCACTCGACCGTTCCCAAGGATCAACCGGATGTTTGGTTTGAGCCAAGACTAGTGTGGGAAGTCAAAACAGCCGATTTGACCCTCAGCCCACGCTACCAAGCCGCTGCTGATGAGTTCCAAGGAACAACCGGCGGTGGAAAGGGTGTGTCTTTGCGTTTCCCACGGTATATCAAATCCCGCGACGATAAGAAACCAGACGAGGCTACTACCACCCGTGCTGTGGCGGAGATGTATCGGAAACAAGAAGCAGTCACGAAGGAGACTTCTGGCAAGGGAGGTGTGGATGATGACTTTGAGTATTGAAGCGATCTTGTCGGGCGCACTATAGCGAATGTAATTGAATTCATTGGGATATCGATATTACGGCCTCTCCCAGTCGTACGCATTTTCCAGAATGGCACCATTGCCCAGATTGGGTGCATCATTAGTGCTTACCATAGTGCCACTTGCCACTTCTAGCCTCCCTTAGACAGCTATACGATCCCACGGCAATGATAACCAGTAGGCATCAATGCGTTCGCTTACTTTTAATATGACCATCCCTTTCTAATACAAAGCCCCTGTTGATCGGCACCCAATATCGTGACTTTATTCCATAATCCCGGCTATCAGCGGAATATCTCCGGACTCCGGGGTGCTTGGCGCTGCAAGCCAAGCAGCCGGACCCTGCTCGGGCCCTATGTTGACCTGCCTCCGCCTTTCTTTGTCCGCAGCACGTCTTGCTAGCGCCTTGGAAATGGCCGACAGCACGAAATAACATCATGCATATCTCTCTTGGCACCGAGGAATGTAACATGCCCCCCTTCGACGGCAAAGTGCCCTCTCCACTATGGCCACTAGCTTACTGCGTGTGTGGGGTCCCAGCTCTTATATTTCAGCGACGGTCCGGAGTGCAGCTCGTCTGGTTCTCTGCACGTTTCTCTTGACCTGCGTGGGTGCGTACTTGATTGCCGATATGCGCGTGTTTCAATTGACGACGGCCCTCGGGTCGATCATCGTTTCTGCAGCAGCTCTTACTCCCGAGTCAGTGCTGATCTTCCCAATTGATTAATTCATTTTGCTTATTCATTGGTTACTGATTTTCTTTATAGACAGCTTATCGCGGCTCCGAGACGGGGTGAGGCTATTCCTAATCCATCAGGGGTGAGTTGCACAGTTGTATACAGATATCGACAATGTTATTGACCTGACATAGGAAGTCGCGCTCTTTTCCACTTCCGAATACTCCTTCGAGACCCATGTTACATCATCATGGTGGAGCTTGCTGGATCTGGAGACTGGGAAAGTGACTCAACTTACCAATGACAGCAATGTCTCCGAATTGGCTTGGTTGGGGTCTACTGACTCGGGTCTGTTGTATATCAACGGGACGAACGCCGAGATTCCTGGGGGTACCGAAATTTGGGTGTCAGATACCTCTGATTTCGTCAACTCGTGAGTTTATATCCATATTTATATGGATGAAACATTCCTAACATCTGCGCAGTGCCTACAAGGCGGCTTCACTCCCGGCGCCACTTTCTGGCCTCAAGACCGCCATCACCAGGTCTGGAGACATCAACTTCTTGGTGTATGGAGAGTCCTGGCCCAATGGAACGGCGTACAATAAAGAGCTTGTTGCCACACCCCTAAGCTCGGCACGCATCCACGATAGTATCTACGTCCGCCACTGGGATACCTGGCTCACGACAAGATTCAATGCTATCTTCTCCGGGACTCTGAAGAAGAAGAGAGCCGGACCTGGAGCGACATCGGCCTACAGCTCTACTGGATCTCTCAAAAACCTCGTCGCAGGAGTCAAGAACCTCGAGTCACCTTATCCACCATTCGGCGATTCGTCTGACTATGACATCTCCGCCAACGGAAAATTGGTTGCATTCAAGAGCAAGGCGCCTGAACTGCCACGAGCAAACCACACTGCTTCGTATATTTATCTTGTGCCCCATGATGGATCCAAGAATGCCGTGGCTATCAATGGCCCTGACAGTCCGGGCACACCGAAAGACATCAAGGGCGATTCGAGCAGTCCTGTCTTTTCCCCAGATGGCCGTCAACTCGCATATCTCCAAATGGAAGATATCTCCTACGAGTCGGACCGTCGCACTGTCTACGTCTACACCATTGACTCCAAGGATTCTATTCGTACGTTGGCCAAGAACTGGGACCGGTCACCTAGCGCAATCAAGTGGACTGCTGACGGGAAGAACCTGGTGCTGAACACCGAGGATTCTGCGCGCTCTCGACTCTTCTTGCTGCCCGCCGATGCTAGTAATGATTTCAAGCCTAAGAACTTTACCGACGGTGGCTCCGTGGCTGCTTACTACGGCCTGCCTAGTGGAGACTACTTGGTTTCTGGTTCCGCTATCCATACTAGTCGCACAGTTTACACCACGAAGCCTGGCGAAGGTATCACAGGTGTTATTTTCTCTGCCAACGAAGTTGACCCTGCTCTGAAGAATCTTGGTCCATCACACGCTGATGAGTTCTACTATAAGGGCAACTGGACAGATGTAAGTTTACTCTTTCTCCTGGAACTGAAGAGATATTAACGTTATAGATTCATTCATGGATCGTTTACCCTTCTGACTTCGACAAATCAAAGTCATACCCGCTCCTATTCTATATTCACGGCGGCCCTCAAGGTTCCTGGGGTGACTCCTGGAGCACTCGGTGGAACTATAAGGTCTTCGCTGACCAAGGATATGTGGTTGTCGCACCTAATCCAACTGGAAGCACTGGATTTGGTGATAAGCTCACAGACGAGATCGCGAACAATTGGGGTATGTCATTCCCTTCACTCATTCCCATTCCAACTGTCTGATGATTAACAGGAAGCTACCCTTACGACGACTTGGTCAAATGTTGGGAGTATGTACGGGACAACTTCGACTTCATTGATACCGATCGCGGCGTGGCAGCTGGTGCCAGCTACGGTGGCTTCATGATCAACTGGATCCAGGGTAATCCTCTAGGCCGCGAGTTCAAGGCGTTGGCCAGCCACGATGGCACATTTGTGGCCGACGCAAAGGTCTCAACCGAGGAACTGTGGTTCATGGAGCATGAGGTATGTGCCTTGTTCGTGGCATTTTCTCTGGTTGTATACTAACTCTTCCAAAGTTCAACGGCACGTTCTGGGACAACCGAGACAACTATCGTCGGTGGGATCCCTCGGCTCCAGAGCACATTAAACAGTTCGCTACTCCGCAGCTCATTATCCACAGTGACTTGGATTATCGACTTCCCATCTCTGAGGGTCTGGCGCTTTTCAATGTCTTGCAAGAGCGAGGTGTTCCAAGCCGGCTGCTCAGTTTCCCTGATGAAAACCATTGGTAAGTACAATAGAGCCTTTGGATCGGGATATATCACCGGAGAGTTAATAAATCTAACAAATGGCATTGAAATAGGGTCATCAACAAGGAAAACAGTCTGGTCTGGCATCAACAGGTCTTGGGATGGCTCAATAAGTACGCTGGAATTGACACCCCGGGCTCTGTTAGTTTGGATGACACTACAATTCCTGTTGTGGATTATGATCCTCAGTTTTAGGTCTTTGCTGTAAACGGGGGTTTTCTGCCTGTCATGTCTCAGATGGTTTGTTTCAGGATGTTTTCATAAATATTTCTCACAGTCTCTACACTGTGTCCAACTTCCTATACATGAACAATGGAATCATCACAAATGTAAAGACCTTTCTTTTTTCTTATGTGCTTTGTGCAATATGTGCTACTCTATCTCATGAAAGAATTAGCGACTGCGAATATAAGAAGTTCCTAGTTGCCAACAAACGTTTTCCTGCGCAGCAAACGAATTCCCTCTCAAACGCATCCGCTCTTTTCCTCCTTCTCCCCCAGATTTGATCTTCACTGCCATATCTCAGTTTCATCAATCGCCTTTTCCACCCATCAACAACCATCATGCCTCCCAAACCTTCTTCCCGTAAGGGCGGCAAGAAGCGTATGTCCCATACTCTGTCCCCTCGTCCATCATCCTCACCCATCAGAAAGAAGCAAAAAGGTACACCATCGACCATCCGAGACAGAGCTAACTGCAGCCCCGGGCCAGGAATCCCCAAATTGGAGCCCTCTGCCGGAACTCATACCCCAAGTGAGTACTGGAATCAGCTTGCAGACCTTCAACGGGATTTCCTCGATGGCACTACACAAGAGATTGTTTCTAACCTCTATGACTTTGGCGCAGAGATCAAAGCTGAGACACCTTCTCCCGCTCCCGTTTCTGTCGCCAATGATGAGAACGAGAGTGAGTATAGTCTTGACTTCAGTCCTGTCCCAGGCCCGATCTCATCCCCATTCCCATGTACCAAGGATGATCTTACCCTATGCCACGCTCCCACTGCTGATCTCACTGGCTACCCTATCTTTGTCTCCCGAAATGGACGCTGGGACTGGT
The DNA here is from genome assembly GCA_911456345.1 of Penicillium egyptiacum. Taxonomy (NCBI): domain Eukaryota; kingdom Fungi; phylum Ascomycota; class Eurotiomycetes; order Eurotiales; family Aspergillaceae; genus Penicillium; species Penicillium egyptiacum. Next base: position 670,281 of record CAJVRC010000843.1, read on the forward strand.
ATTATCTTGCCTCTAACAACAAGACTACAGAGTCTTCCGCTGCCCCTGCCAATGGTACGACCAACGGAGATGCCAAGAACACAAAGAGTGAGTTTTCCGATGATCTCAGTCTTTGCCTAAACCAATTTCCCTGTACTGAGGACGACATCACGCTGTATCCTTATCCCAACCCTGGTCCCAAATCCGCCAACAGTCCCACCTTTTCTTCTCAAAACGGACGTTGGGAATGGATCTTTCTCCCCTCTAACACGATTACAGAGTCGTCCCCTCCCAAGGTAAAGATGGAGGACATCCCCGAGGCCAATCCAAGGATCCAGCGACCAAGCAACCCCGTCTCGACCACATTTTCCGCCGCCGACCTGGGCCACTTCGTCTTCCACGGCGACCGGGACAGCGACGATGATATCTCCACAGTGCCTTCACTGGTCGAAAACGCAAACAGGCAAGCCAGGCCCGAAAACCTAGCCGAGCAAGCCAGGACCGTGAAGCATGTGAAGTTCTTCATGAACAACTCGCACGACAAGCACTTCATCCCCTTCGAATTCCCCGCTCTGGTTGGCAACGAGAACTGGGATCCCTGGTTGGCCGGCATGTACCTACTTTTCCGCCAGCACTCGGTGTGGCCTGTTGTGACTGCAAGTCTTCAGCCACTGCCTCCTGGTCACAATTTGTACCTGTGGTACAAGCGCATGTGCGATTGTGCAGTCGCCCTTATCTACGCCAACGTCTCTGATGTAGTCCGCAACACTCATTGTTTCATGAGTGCCCTGCGCGATGATGACCCTGATGACTTGATGGCTTACCTGTACGCTCACTATGCCGAGCCTGGTTCGGTTCACCCTGATGAAGAGTCTGAGCTTGATTAGGTGAGTTGTGCTTGGGGCTTGACAAGGATTGGCTTGTTGGGAGTACACATTGCAATATGTACATTGTCCCCGGTTCCTCGATATCTAAGGGAATCTTTCGCCCGTCTCACCCGAATCTTTCGATATCTGATCTTTGATACTCTGTTGCATGTAATGTGCGGGTGCAACCTATTTTTCTTGAATTTCAACAGAATGGATAATGGTTTTCTTATGTATTCTTACGTTGGTAGTCTAAACTATGAATTGAACGTAGTTCGGAAGTCCAGGCATTGTCTCAGTAGTGACAAGAATAAGACGTCCTTCAAATTAACGGGGCTCTGGTAGTAACTGTACAAGGGAGACCTCAACAAAGGCTCTCGTCCTCTTCGAATCCTTCTAATCCTTTTCTCTCTCTCAACGTTTCAATTTACCTTTTACAAAACAAATGAATTCGAGCTATAATATAAATCATCTGTATTTGTGGTCAATTCTCCGGGGGAAATAGACCGAAGTTGTCCCATAGCCAGTTGTGGAGATGTTATAACAGTCTGTCTCCTTTTGGCTCTATCTCGGATTACAAGGCAATGACGCTTTCCGCTAAAAATTCCCATCTTTGCATTATACTGTTCTAATCTGATTTCCATTCATCACCTTGTCTCGAACCAAACCCCTTTCGTAGAATGTCTCTCAATTGGACGAATCTTGTCAGGTTCATAAGCGAGGAAGGTGGACAGATTCAGCTTGGCGAAGTTGATACGAGGAAGTATCCGGACATTGGACTATCGGTTTTGAATGGCGAAAGAATTGCAGTTAGACTGATCAAGGGATCAATCTTCGAGGGCGCTGTAACCGAGACCACTGTGCACATTGCACGAGTATGCGCCCCGGGTCTTTAACCTCCGGTTCCTGGTATTTCAATTAACTGTTGCTCCTGAAAATAGCTTTTGGCCCCCATTGGAATCGAGGAAGTCCCTATCGTCCGGTGCATGGGGCTCAACTACCGCGATCATGCTAAAGAAGCGAACATGCCAATCCCAGAGCCGGTCCTCTTCATCAAACCCCACACGGCACTCAACGGACCCTACCCGGCCGATATCAACGTACCGAAGATCGCACAGGACGGCTCCGGTGACTACGAAGCAGAGCTTTCAATCATTCTGTCCAAGTCAGGCCGAGATATCCCCGATTCGGAGGCAATGGAATGTTCTGGGACTCGGACGCAGCAATTTAAAAATAGCCAATGATGCTTCTCCCAAGGTAAGAAAGGGCAGATGCTTCTATTCTCGGCCGACCAACAAGTTCTGAACTTCGGCCTGATTTTTGATACCATGAACCAGGTCTTGACGGATCCTGTCCGGTAGGCCCGGTTCTTGTATCTCCCTCTACCATCGGGAACCCGCATAATCTTCGAATCAAAGTAATTCACAATGACACAGTGATACATGATTCAAACGCCAGGTGAGTTCTATCCAAATGGCCGACTAGCGCGGCCTCGGCGTGCTTCCAAATAACTAATCATACTGAAGGGAAATGATTTTCGATATTGCAAAGACAATCGCATTCCTATCACAAGGGACTACTCTGGAAAGAGGCACTATTATCATGACTGGAACGGGTCCTGGCATTGGTGTCATGCGCAACCCTAAGGTTGTTTTGAATGATGGTGATGACATGAGAGTGGAAATTGAAAAGATTGGAACTTCAGTCAACAAGGTTCACTATGAGTGAGGGTTTCTCAGAAGACAATGTATTACTAGACTTTGCCTACAATCAATGTACATATGCCAAAGCCATCGTAGGTGAGCACTAGAGCGGAAGGGGAAATGCTTCGAGTGCCAGAATCATCCATTACATACGTATATCTATGGGTTATGGCACGACCTGACTTTAATACCCGATCTACAACCCATTCAAATTCTTCTGCGCCGTAATGACATCCCCTTTATCCACAAAGTCCGCCAGCACCACATTGGGCGCACGCCCATACAGCCCGGCGCATAGCGCCGCCTGAGCCCCAATACTACCATGCCCCGTCGCAGCATTAGTAGTGTCTGCCTTGTGGCGAGCTGGAATCTTTATGCCAAAAACATCCACATCAAGGAAGTGGTTGACAATGCCCATACGGCCTGTAGCGGCGGCACCAGAGGGCCGGTCGATGCTGCAGTTCGGGAAAGAGGCGTCTGTGACGCCGTAGGCTGTTTCGAAGTGGTAGGCAAACTCGTCTTGGATGAAGTTCACTTTTGCAGTGTCCGCGCCGTAGTCTGGAAATCGTTAGTCTCAAGCATATCATGTCTCTTTATGACTGGTGCTTTCTACCCAGGAACACGACCAACCTCTTTCCGCTGGAGATCATATCACCCAGTGTGGGCCAGTCTGAAATTGATAGCGGATTCGCAGAGGGAACGTAGGCATAGTTAGAAATCCCGCTGCTGGAGAAAGTGTCTCCAAACTCGGTGATTGATACCGAGTCTCCGTTTGTTAAAAGAAGAGTGACGACTTCGTTCGGGTTTGCATCTAACCAGCTTTTGATAGTCTCCAAGTACGACTTTAGAGGTCCTGCGTCTTCGAGCAAGCATGATGTATGGCACAGCTCTATGACATTCTCATCAAGGACGGAGCGGTGTGTTTGTACTTGCAGGTACCGGATTCCCATGTCGAGCTGGGCTTTTATATCGATGTTTTGGTTCTGCTGCGGTAAGGGCCCGACAAAGGCCGAGTCGTGGGAGCCTATGAATGTAATATTTGAGTAGGACCGGGTGCAGTACTCTGGGCGGCCATTGCATGTTGTCGCGGCTAGCGTTGACATTGATGGAGTGGTCGAAGATATATATATCGAGGACTGAGATGCTTGCTGTACTAGTGTTCCTGTCCCTGAGACTGCCAGCGTAGGCTGGAGAAGTAGGGGAGCACTCAGCATTGCACGTACTAGTCGCTGGTTGAGTTTGGCCATCGTGTTCTCGGACGTTTTCGGATATACTTCGTTCTGATCGAGAAGGCGCAAAGGGGCGCTCTTTCGCCTTTTATACTCCAAGGTCTTTTTTTCTTTTTACCCTCGCAAATATCGTGATAGATAGCTGCTGTCCTCGGTCACGTAGGAGTAACAGCTGCCCCGCGATAGTAACATCAGCTGCCCCCACGAGGGTGATATGTCCATGCCGATTCCTACATACATTCTCCATGTCGATTCATGACCAAATGGGAACTCCAAAGCAAAGGAAACTGAAACTGACCATAACCACGTCGACTCTAAGTTATAGCGCTTGTGAGATATACCCCCAGTGATATAACATCCATGGATGATCATGAATATCCAGTCTCGTGACCGCAGCCACGCACCAATAGCAGGCCCCATCGATAGTCATCCCGATCCTTCGGGGGTGTGCCTCAGATAATTTGATCTTAGGAACACTGCTCTATTTAGGCAAGTAATATGAGATGGGGGGTTTTGGTGTTGCATGAGATCTCGCTAGTGCTGGCCCCCTGTGCAGGTAAGGGTTCAGACGATTCGGTAGGGCCGAAAAGCTTTTGCCGGAAGTGAACATGAATGATCGGGTATTTTCTAGTGCGACAGACTTTATTGCCGCCGCAGGCCACCATGAAAAGGATTAATCTTGTGCAGGTTCCAACCCATGCACGTTGTGATGTACTACTCTGAGTCAGTTACAGTCATGAATATGGATGATCGTTAGTTGAACGAGATTAGGCTCGTCGAATAATCAATGCAACCTAGACATACATATGAGGATAAGATTGAGGTTAATAGTCATTCACATAGGCCAGTGATCGGCGGTTATATGGTGTTGCGATGAGCAAATATCCTACATTATGTCTAGAAGTAGAGGTACGCCTGCCCCGTCCGTCACATTCAGGGTTACTTAATTTATTTAGGACACCTTTAATTTTATTGAGTCTTTCCCTTTTCTCGTCTTTATTTTCACTCCTGCGTTTCATGGAAAGGTACACATTGGTTGCTTGCCGAGGTCGGGATTCGAGGCTACAAGGCTACGTCAGACGCTAAAGATTTAAATGTTCAATGGCAAGCCCAATCAAGTTCTGTGCCTTTCAAAGTACATGGTCTTATGCCATGTGGCTTTTTGGGCCCTTCACATTGTGTCACTGCATTAATGATGCTTGTTGGGAATCCTCGATCGAACTGGTGTCACACAATATAAGGAATTATCTTCATGTAGTACTGTACTCCGTATGGAGTACTATTAAGCTTAATTGTAGTGCAAGTTATATCATCATGCAGATGCCTCTTGTCTATATAGGAAAGCTAAAACGCACCAGCACAGAATCAGAAACCAAGCGCATATCTTCAAAAAGCTATTCGGTGTCAATGCTAAAGATCAGTGGCTATAACCTCAATGCCTCGATAAATAACATCCTATTCATCGACCTTGGAGTGACACAAAAAGTGGACTATCATTTCACTTGCAAATATCCTGCATAAGAAGTGTAGTACGGAGTAGAGAGCATTCCTCAATTTTTTTTTCAAATGCACAGTCCAACTTCGAGTCTTCGAAATCTATTTAAGAGACGATTCAAGTATACAGGAACTGATCATGCATCGCTTCCTCCACTCTACTCGTTCTATTTACATTATCTCTATGCAGAGCTCTGCCATTCAACAGCGGAGTCGACTTATAAGTCAAAGAACCCAACCTGCCAGAGATTCAAATCCCGTAAACATGTTCAAACCATATAACCTTACTCCCTTAGACCATTTTGCGCCTCCATTAAATCTCAGTTTCTCTCTCGAATTTAGTTTGATTGGCAAGAATCGTGCGCAGGCCCTTCAGCGAATGGAGGATGCAATAACCCGTGTGGCCTCCAAGTTTCCCTTCTTGACTGGGATGGTAGCATCATCTACCGAGCGAGATGGCAATAACAGCACACTTCAGGTGCGGCCTGCCACTGCTGCCGAGTTTGAAGAGTGCCCTATGGTAATCACTCAACATCATTCAGAATCTACCGCTCTCACCATGGATGGGAAATTCAACCCTGCCTTGATGCCGTTTCCAGTCGTCTGCCCACCACGTAACCCTTCTCCTGTGCTACGGTGGAAAGCTAATGTGATAGGAGACGACTTGCATCTGGTCTTGTGCTTCGATCACCGAGTAATGGACGGGTCAGGGATCTTCGTTTTACTCCGTGCTTTCGCCGCATTCTGCCGTGATATAAATGCCCCGGGACCATCCACCACTCCACAGGCGCAAGAAGAAACAAGACAGCATCTCGAGGAAGTCGCATCTACAGCCACACCGCGCGATCTTCAATGGACGACCATTCCTACCCCAACAAGCGAGGCCCCAGATTCTAGTCGAGTACCTATCAATTCTCCTCATATATTCGATGGCCAAAAGATAAAATTGCTGCTCGACGCCTGCAATTCGGCTTTACAGTCTGTTCCTGAGAAATATAGGAAGGATCTTCCCGAGATGTCTCTTCGACCGGGTCTGCTCGTCAGTGCGCTGCTGGGCATATGTAGCAATCGCGCCCGCTTGAGGGCTTTCCCCAATGAGCCGGAACTCTCGTCCGACATGTGCATCGCCGAAAATCTTCGAAAGGTACTCAATTTACGTCGGGGATATTTCGGAAATACTATCGCAGCCACCCAAAGCAAGTGTGATGGCTCTACGCATCCTCCGCCTGAAATCTTACAGAATATTCATGCGCCAGAGTCTCTCGGGCCGGTAGGGCCAGAGGATATCTGGCGGGTCTGTAATGTTGCCCAGTCTCTTCAGGAAGCATCCGGACGCCTGGACAAGCAGTATGCGGAGGGAACAATCGCAACAATATCCCACAGACATGATTGGAGTTCGTTCCGACCCGGGTGGGGGGTGGTGAATTTCCTTGTATCTGATATCAAGTCAGCATCGCCTTATGAGGACTTTGGGCCACTCGGAGACCTTCGGTTGTTCGACTTCCCTTTCATTGCACAACCTGGCTATTGCAGTATAATACCTAACCTTCCGTCTGATTCTGCATCGCCATATCCATGCTGGAGATTGAGATGGGTTTTGGAACGGGCGGCGATGGAGTGTCTATCGAACGATCTTCTCTTTCAGTGGGCTTCAACTCCTAGTACAGCCTTGACACAAGCCAAGATCTAGTTCGAATGACTTGTTATTTTTCGGTTTTCGATTAATATGTACGTGCCTGCGAGCTACCCATTTCCCCTCTGCCCCATGTACCTGTACCACCATTTGTTCCAATCCTTTGATATCAAAAGATAGCATGATGGACAGTTGATTTACTTGGGAGGAAAAGGCTGATCACCAATATATATAATATTTGCTTCGACGCAGTTCAAGACACGCATCGGTAGAAGAGCAAGAGTACTTTAGCATATATAGCTTTCCTGTCATTACCCGCAAAGATTTCTATGAAGTTTGTATTCATTCAACCCCAGAGACTGTGCCTATACCAATCGAAAGTGAATCCAATTTGCTCAGGCTCGCCTGAAGAAAGCGCGCGAAGAAGTCCACGTTCCTCTAGGTCCTGACAAAATTCTTTCCCCGAAAGAAATTCCTCTTCCATACAGTTTTGATCCGCATCATCACGATTGTCGCCACTGGCTCGCCCGGCGGTCGTTGCCCCGTGTTGACACTCTGTAATAACGACTTCCACACTCTTAAGGCCATAACATATCACATGAATTATATGACTCATGACCATACGCCATGGTTCGTTGAGTATTGTCTTGACGAGGGTGGCCACGTCGCTACTTTCGTTCCTTCTGTTTTCGTTACTTTCCATCGCATCGGTCCTTTCGTTTAAAAGTGTTGTGTGCGCGGCTAATTCTAAAACCGTGGCATATTTGTTATGCCAACATTTGTCGACGATATTGCCAATTAGGGGATTGGCATTCAATTCCGGAAACTCTATATTCTTAGTAAGTCCACGACGTTAGGACTATATTCGTAAGGATCCTCGGTAAGATAGCTCTCTCTATAAACTTTAAAGCCGTAGTTTATCAAATAGTATAAGGAACCGAGGGCGAAACTATTCCGTTCGAGGGCTAAGAAAGCTAAAAGTTCTATATTCCCCTTAGTCTAACTCGTTATTATTAAGTATTCGGCTATACGGAGCAATATAAGCTTCGTAATTTATACTAATTTTCGCCGTATAATTAAAGTCGGATAGCTTTAGTCGGTTACGATCAAGTAGCATATTTTCAGGTCGTAAATCACTATAAGCGAGGTTGATAGATTCTAAGAAAGCGACGGCTTAATCGAGATCGCTCGTCCATTCTTTTCGTAGGGGTAGAGGTTCAAACTCCTCCACTCCAGTAACTACTAAAGTTTGCTAGTCCCGAGTATGATTTTTCTATATCCTAGAAGAAAGTGATATATCTATGAACCCAAATTAGTAGACAACCTTTTTAACTACTAATAGGGGTCGCACCTCTTATGTACTCAAGGAAGATGCCGCTACTAGAAAAGAGAAAACACTGCATAATAGAGGGATAAGGCTGATTTTGCGAGAATACTGATATATCTCGAGCTCTTTTTGGAATTGTTCCCTCTCGAATTCCCCGGACTTGGGGACTTTGACCACGATGCGAGGGTAACCTCGTAACCAAAACAGATGCCTCCGCCCCAGATCCAGTGGACACCAAGAAATTGGCGTTGGATATCCATGGTTGAAAGGTTGACGTGAGATGGAGAAGCGGTATCTTGAGGACAAGGGATAAGAGCAACTTTCTGTATTTGAAGAGGGAAGGTCACTGCAGTCACACGGCCCAACCCACCTCACCTCTTCCTTCTCATCTCGCTCGGGCTATTCCTCCCCCCGCGCCTCCACCTGCTTGCGCTTTTCTACAATCTCAAGCATTTGGCAAAAGCAGACCGTTTAAACTTACAGTCTTTTCCATTTCTTTCTTTGTCGCGCGGACCGTGCCCGTGTCCTCGAGTTCCTCGACTCCGGTAGCCTTGATCCGAATTGTTTGCTTTCAGACAGTGTTATTTTAATCTGCCGTTACCCGGACCAGGTGAGAAGCCCTTATTTATCATAATTCACACACCTTAGATTGTCTCGCCCTCGAATCTGACCTCTAACCCAATCTCCTCCAAGTTAGTTTTCAAAATGGCCCAGCCGGAGGAGTTCCTCCCTGCCTGCCCGATTCCCGTGGTTATCCAGCCCCATGAACGTGTCGAATGGCTCAAGGAACGATCAAAGAACCCGAAAATCAACGCCAAAAAGACACCATCTTGGCACTCATACAGATGCATGAAAGTGGAGAACTAGGGCCGGTTACCCCCTGTCATACAATCTACATCTGCGATAGAAAGATTATAGATGATCTGCTCCACAGTGAGAACCTTCCTTCTAGCAAACCCGTTATATGGGCTGAGGTTAGTCTCCATCTTCATTATATTTAGAAAATCTCTTACCATTCATCTAGGGAATTTCGGTGCAGATGATGCAGCAAAGTTCTCCCCAGGCAACTACTTCTATACAGTGATATAGTGTGGTTGCCTACGACTAAGCTCTGTTTTAGCCGGTCATCGCAGATGGCCCAGTATGGCTCGTTTGGTTTCCTTGCTGGGACTTCAATGTATGAGGTGTGCTATAGGCATATTTAACATAGCAACCTTAGTACGTTACCTGATTTACTAATGCGATTTAGATTTTTGCGAGGTTCAGACTTATTACTGCTTATGGAGGCAACGCGGAACTTTTCATCTCTCGGCGTATTGCGAACGATACCGGCAGTGACATACAGACTATCCTCGCCACGGATTTAGCGCAGTTACAGTACAATCCGCAAACATATACTGGCACACTCGGAATAAGGCCTGTCTACCCTGCTGGTGGAGTCGTTGATCGTGTTCATATGGTACTCGAGGTTCAAATCATGAACTCCCAAGGAGAAGCAATTACGCCATGGTTTAGGTAGCTCGCTGTCATTGCCCGTCGAAAGGGCCCCGAAGAAGAGAACAGGTATGGCAACCCATGCCACCACTGGGAATAAACGGACCCTGGAGGAGAAAATGGGCATGGCAGCCCATGCAATGCAGTCGGATAATCATTTGAACATCACCAACATCAACATTCGAAAACTACAAGAAGACAACAAAAAGACAACAAACAGGCCAAGCGGCACGATCGAAAAAAGAATCAAAAAAATCAAACGATACAACGTAAAGAACAAAAACAATGGAGGAAATCCACAGGAAAACAAAGGGAAATTGGATTCAATCTATGGTCCCTGAGGCCCCGGGGCTGGTTCGACTGTCTGGACGAGAGATGCGGAATCATCTATTCTCTGCAGCTGCGCCTGGGAATGATACGCTGTACGTCATGAAGAAAAAGGACAGCATTGTCCGTCAGCTTCCAGTGATTTAGAGGGGGAGGATGAGAGTCTTTATGAAGCACAGGAACCACTTAGTGACTCGCAGCGTTGTATTATTAGTGTCTCACAGTTACCTATAACATCCATGATTATTGATTGCACTTAAGTACAGCTCTTCATTGCGGCTGACTGCATCTTGGCATGTGTGTATACTAAAACGGCGCGGTAGGCAATGAATGTTCTGGCTATACCTCAGTCTCCGCGGGCTCTAGGTATAAAGTGCCAGCAATGCCCAGGCCCACCCTTTGTCGACCACCGTTCACGAAAGCCACAGGCTGTGATATCAAGCATCCTATCAGCCATACTGCCCATCTTACTGTCACCTTTGCTATAAAAAAAGAAAGCAGCAATTGTCCAACATGGGGGTATGCCACAAAGCTTTGATTTCTCGGGTTTTGTTATGTAACTAAAAACCCGTAGTTTAATCGTGGGCGCACCGTGCAAATCATTGGCGACAAAAGAAACACTTACTATATTGTAATTGGAGACGATGAGCGAACCACCAGGATCTATATTCAGCAGACGAATGGAAAGGGGGCCCGCGCGAGTGGTAGTATTTTTACGGTTGAGGAAAATGAGTTAAAGCTTGCTTGAATGTGTAATTTGGTATCAGTGCTGGAAATTGCCTCTGTGTACGAAGAATTGATATAACATTGATCAATTGACCTATCGAATTTGGTTTCAATGTGCCCGTTGGAAAGTATTATATGCCAATAGTGCTGATGGGTACGGCGTTTGACCCTCTGAAGTGGACTGACAGGTAGAAGCAAAAGGAGAAAGACAGTACCTAGGTAGGTCTCGAGCAGCTGTAGATTATAGATAGAGGTATTGAACAGACCAACGGAGAGATATGCCTAGGACCAACAACGTGTTTCAAAGAGGAATCCAGGAAGTGTATGTCCCCTTAACACAGACCCGGGATCCAAATGGAGTATTCGGACAGAATGGACTTTCAGTGTAAAGAACTTGATAGACATCGATATGCGTTTGTGGATGTACCTGGTAGCCACTTGTGGCTGGTGTTCCGCCCCTAAAACGGCCCCGACCCAACGGAGCTCTGAACTCACATTCTCCACTGTGTTCATACCTAGGTACCCCTCAAGCTTAACAACTCCACGCCTTCGGTCTATATTGTACTACCTCTTAATTCTCCTCCTATTCTCCAAGCCTCCCAATCAATTAACAATCGTCCTCCCGCAACACGCCCTCGCTGATTCAGCCTCGTCTCCCCCAAGCTACAGGACGGGAGCAATGGTCATCCGGCGATCTCGCTCATGAGCTCGATGGCTGAGGGCAGTGAGGGGTGGTCGCGCGAAGACGAGCTAGACCTAGGTCAGGAAGACGATCCCCGACGACCCGACCATGGCGCCCTCGATCGAACGTTCCATTCCCCGCAGGAACCAGCGGAAGAGGAATTGGACACGATAGACGATGCGGATGACCACGATTCCGGGAAGACAGCGGGACAGAATGATTTCAATTTCCCAGAAACTCCTCCGCCGCGACACGTGGACTACACCGCGACAGGGAGCATGGATGGAACAGGGTCAAACCCCGACGATTCCCCATCGCTACATGTTAGTGGTAAAATTGGCGCATTACCTGGATAACTAGCTGATTGATTACAGGGTTCTGTTCCGTCCTCCCTGAGTAGCAGTCCTCTCGCGCTCCGCGGATCTCCGCGAGTCAGCCCAAGCCCTGCCCGTCGTCCCTTTGACCTTCGCTTCCAGTCCCGGTTATCTTCATCGCCGCAAAGTGTGTCGAGAACCGGCTCGCCATTCCTAGCACATCTTCACTCCCGGCAGTCTTCAATAACCAGCCAGGTTTCCCCGACCCCAAAAGCAGAACCCGAACCGCTTCAGGGGCCTTGGGATGTGGTACGATGGACAAAGCTGCGGAAGATCACTGGACAGGCGTTTTCGGAAATTGGGAAGCGCAATTTCGGACGGCCAACCTGCCTTGCAGTCTCCGCATCTATTGTGATAGGTACATCCAAGGGTATTATTCTCGTATTCGACTATCAGCAAAGCCTGAAGACTATTATTGGAACGGGTACACCAGGTTTGTCAAAAGAATCATACACCTTCTGGCCCATTGTACTGATGATCACCTAGCCGTTGAATGCGGTGCCGTTACATCCCTAGCACTTTCCGCAGACCATTCTACCGTTGCTGGGGGGCATGACTCGGGCGATATCTTCACCTGGGAGATTTCGCGCTCAGCGAAGCCTTTCCTTCATATCCCTCCAATCCCGGCCAATCAAGTCGAGACTCGAATATCTGATGGCCATCTTTCAGGATCTGCGGTCATTCATATCGGATTTCTTGGCACCAGACGAACCGCGCTGGTCTCGGCTGACACACAGGGCATGTCGTTCTCTCACCTGGCAACAAGAGGAATGGGTGCAGTAGGGCGAACAGTCAAGACAACTCGAATCCTAGGTCAATATCCCCAGGCAGCGGCAGAGATCAAGCGGCGGAAGCCTAGCTCTGTCCTTGCTTTCTCTCCTCTGCCACTTGGCAACGTAGAGCAATCCACTGATTCCTTGGGCCTCGTTGCTATGCTGACACCCTATCTTCTTGTTATTGTGTCCACCACACCCGTGGCACAAACCCAGCACAAAGCACCAAGACCCAAAGAAGTTCCCGCTCACAGTGCCTTAACCGGCGCCTTGGCATGGTTTCCAGCTCTTCGGCTGAAGGGAAAAGACACCCAAACTTCAAACACGAAGCTTGTCTACTGCTGGTCAAATGTCTTGACCGTGCTCGAAGTCTCAGAGGCCGAATCAGACGAACCCACAGACAAAGACAAGCCTCCCAGCCTTGTCTTCAGAGCGCGCAGCAGATGGAGAGCAGATGAAGCCATTGTGGCTGTTCAGTGGCTCAGTCGTTCAGTACTCGCAGTGTTCACAATAACGCAGCGACTACTGATAATCGAGGATTATTCCATGCATGTGACCGACTCGGTCGATCTCGCCAACAGACACATATATCACACTGATCTCTTCTCGTCACAGCTTCATTCGCTAGTCGAACAGCTTGACGAAGAGGATGAGTCGATGCACGGAGTAGTAGCAGATGCATTCCATATGAGTTTTCGTTCTTATAAAGGGCGCTTGTTCTTGCTTGGTTATAACGAAGCCTTGGTAGGCAATCTCTCAAATTGGGCCGATCGCTTGCTGGCGCTTATGGAGGCCGGTGACTTCATCGGGGCCATTCGACTAGCAACTTCTTACTATACGGGAGAATCGGAAAAGCTGACGGTTGGGCTTCCGGAAGAGGATGTTTTGAGACAGCCCATTGTGCAAGAAAGGCTTTTGGAGATGATCTCCGCATCCCTCAAATATGCTTTTGGTCGAAATTCCGAAGCAAACAACGGCCGACTCGAGAACCAGCAGCTGGAGGAGCTGGCAGAAGTTTCTATCGCGGCCTGTATCTACATGGGCGACGAAGAGTTCCTCTGGGAGGAAGTCTTCAACTGGTATGAGGAGCAAGATTCGGCGGGCATTTTCCTGGATGCCCTCGAGCCACGCATCGTTGATGGAACTCTGCAATCACTACCTCCGACCGCGGTTAAGGTGTTGATTAACCATTTCATTGGAACCCACTCGGCCGGTCGCTTGGAGGAGATCATCTGTCTTCTTGATACTAGCACAATGGACATCGATCAAGTCACAACGCTGTGTAAGCAGCACAATCTTTACGACGCCTTTATATATGTATGGAACCGCTGTTTGATGGATTATGTTGGACCACTGGAAGAGCTACTACATCTGATTCCCACCCAACCTGAGCCCTTGGTCAACGGTGACTATGTGATTGAAATGAGACGGCAGAACAATGCGATGAAGATGTTCCCCTATTTGTCATTTATCTTGACCGGTCGCATCTATCCCACTGGGGAAGACATGGATGAGGCTGAAGCCACACGAGCCAAAACAGACTTGTACCAATTCCTCTTCTCGGGTCGTGGATCCGGTACGGCACCTGGAGATACCAATGCGGCAGACTCCTTTTCTCACCTTCGAGCCATGCTCAAGTTCGATGCTTCCAGCTTCATGAGCATGCTAAACGAGGCATTTGAGGACAGCTTCTTAAATGAGCCCGAGAGCGAGGAGGTCTCCGCGTCGGGCATGTTGATAAATCGACAGTACATCGTCAGCATTTTGCTGCAAGTCATGACCGGCGACTTTTTCACGCCTTTTGATACTATCTACCTGGACATGTTTGTTGCGCGCAATCTTCCCAAATATCCTCAGTATATTCTCCTTTCTGGCACAACCCTCCACCAGGTTCTGGTCCGTGTATGTCAATATCCCGAGCAGGAAATGGCAGACGATTGCGAATTAAGTGCAGAGTATCTGCTCTCTTTTTACCACCCACCGGACATCCAGAGCATGATCCCTCTATTTAAAGAGGCACGCTTTTTCCGGATCCTCAAGTCAACCTATCGCTCAGAGAAGCAATATCCCCTGCTGGTTATGTCTTACCTGGAGGATCCGAGTGACCGCGACGCTATCTTCACTTGCCTCCATGACTGCCTCCGTTCAGGCTCTGGGCTTGGCAAGAAACAGAGACGCGACATCGTGGATGTAGTGAAGGAGCATGCCCAGGAGATCGCTGCAATCGATGTGACGCATGCTGCACAGACGATGCAAGACTTGGCCCCTGAAACACACTCTACGTTTTTGCGGGTTCTAGAAGATGATCCTCAGAAACAGTATCAGTACTTGCTGGTCCTGGTCGAGCCGCAGGCTCAAACTGCAGACACCAAATATTCGCCCAGTGTTGAAAATTGGATGATCGAGCGCTACGTGCAGCTCCTGTGCCAATACAACCCCTCTCATGTCGCGCGCTTCGTTGACGGCTTGCGAGTCGGTGACATCCACCTGGAGGAACTGCTCCCGTTCATCGAGGAAAGCGGAGCCATCGATGCTGCCGTCATTCTCCTCGCCCGACAGGGCCAAGTCCGCGAGGCCCTTGACCGTCTTGTCGCGCACCTGAGCACCCTTCAATCCGGTCTGGTAGGCATCCTTCAGAGCGTGCGCGATAGCCCCGACTCGGCGACTACCGCCGAGGCAATCGACGACCTGATCGAGTCTCTGAACAAGTATGCCGGCGTCGGAACGTGGCTCTGCCAGGGCCAAAGCAAGACAGCCAAGCAGTCCCGCACAGGCAGCGCCAACGGCAAACGCAACGCGCAAACCCTTGACCAGCCTCTAGCCTTCGACGAACTCCTCTGGCTCGACCACATCGAAGCCGTGGTCCGCATCGCAAGCAACGTCTTCGCCTTCATACGAGGAAACAAGGCCCAAATACCCCTCCCAGCCCAACCAACAACTTCCCTCACCGGCGAAAGCGGCCACTTAACAACCTCCTTCCGCACCCTCGTCCAGCAAGTCTTCACAGCCCTCCTCGCAAGCACAGTAAAAAGCAGCCCAACCACAACCGAACGAACAGACGTGTCCTTCCTGCGCATCCTGCGCGCATTCCTCACGCGCGCCGCAACCTGGTCCCCCTCCCTCCTCGAGCTGCGCGCCGTGCTAGCCTCGATCTTCTCCGCCTACTCCTACGAGAAATCCCTGCTAACCCTCGCAAACGGCATGCTTGACCGCGACCTCTTCGTCCACGTCGACGAAGCCTCCCGTCTACGCCAGCAGGGCTGGCGGCCCCGCGGCCACATCTGCGAGATCTGCCGCCGCCGCATCTGGGGCCCCAGCGTCGGTGAAGCGCATTGGTCCGCATGGGAAGCGCGACGCGCCGACGTCTACGCCCGCCGTATCGCGAGGCGCAATGAGGATGGCTATAACCCGTCCGAGCGTGGGAAGGGCAAGGCTGCTGATGTCGGAGTCGGTCAGCCGTCCCGTCTAGATGCAGGCGGTGCGCATGGGCATGCGCATGTCCTCGCTCATCGCGAGCATGGCGCTCGTGGTAGTATGTCCGATGCGAACGCTGACCATGATCACGAGCATGACCACGCTGAGGCTGGGGCTGGACCTAGCACTGCGACTACAGTCGCAGATAGCAGCCCAGAACCAGTGGTCGTTTTCGCCTGCCGACACCTCTACCACCGACGCTGCGTGCTGGACGCTATCAGCGCGGGGGCCCGACCCGCTGAAACCGCGTTTCGGCGAGACCATTTGCCCGACTGGTCAGGGGCCGAGCTGTTCTGCCCGACCTGTACATAGTTTCCGGTGGACAGCGGGGATGATTATTTCCTTTGTGTCTAGGGATATGCTTTTGTTACTTTTTTTCTATCTCTTTGCTTTTTCCTACTTACAGCCTGTTCGGGGGTATCCCTAGATGAGACACGATCGTCTTGCATATAGCCATTCTTTTTTTTTCCGATCTTCTTTTTTGACTTCTCAACTTACTGTAATGTAGTGTGATATTAAAGCCAGGTCTATCCCTGCCACGGTACATCTTTACTAATCCTGTCTGTCTTCCGTAGGAACAGGTGATATGAGCTGCGAAGTTCTCCGCTTCCGCTGTTCAGCTCATCCTCCCCAAGACACGCGCTTGGCACAGTCTGTACTCCCAATGTGACCGACCGGATGGGATTCCTACTTCGGATTATCATTCGGCCCTGTTGCAGGGTTTACATATGGCACGGCTTTGTTTTTGCTGACTATGTATAAGTGAATTCTGGACTTTGTGATCGTGTTATTTCGATCGAGAGTGTCTGGTGTTCTTTACTTTTGGCAGTGATCTACAATAGATGGTGTATGGGCTTGTGATTCTCGAGATGACACTGTCATTTCAGCATCTTCGATATCAGTTTTAGGTAGGATCTCCGTGAGAACCGAAATTGTACGGAGGTACATGGAATTAAGTACTGCAGCTGGTAATCTTTATGTGGGGATACTTACGGTTAAGTACCTTAAACTGGTAGAGAGACCTGGTGATCAGAAATGGATTCCACTAGTCCGCCACTTCATATTTCTACTTCTCAGAGTTCTCGATCTGACTCTTCACTCGAAGAATCGACTGGCAAACCTTACCAGTAACAAAGAAGGGAAAAGAGGGCAAAAGAAAGAAAAGCTTCAAAAAGCCCAAAAAAGCTTGATGGCCGAGAGTCTTCAAACAGCCGTGGCCTATCATCGTCCTTCTTTTCCCTTTGCTTCTATACAAACCTTAGATGTTGACGGTAGCCACTCTGATTGGTCTTGGGTAGTCACAGCACTGGTTTGACCTTTTTTTTTCCCTTGTTTTTCTCTTCTTTCTCTATAAATCCGAAACACTTAAGGTTGGTGTTAGCGCTTGAGATATCCATGGATCCGATATGGTTAAAGGTGATTAGACTACTCCTTTGTATATGTACGGAGCATTCTACGTTATATGGCCAGTCTACTCTAAGTGCTAATATGAATACATTTCGGACTAGACCGGTTCAATCAGAAAGATCTAAGTGATTTACTAACAGCACTGATCCAGGGCTCGGAGATGTCAGACTGATATTCCAGACGTTTCAACATCCCCCCTTTTACCGCATGTCTTTCGATTGTAGTGTCTGGTGGATGTATCACGTTGTTCCATTCTTTTTCTTTTTTTTTTTTTTTTTTTTTTTTTTTTTTTTTTTTTTT
>CAJVRC010000843.1:688955-789398 GCA_911456345.1 Penicillium egyptiacum
TGCTCGGCCCTAACTGGCCTAACAACGGCGAAATCGACATAATCGAAGGCGTAAACGAGCAAACCCAAAACCAAGTGGCCCTGCACACCAGTGACGGCTGCACAATCAACAACGGCGGTTTCACGGGAAACCTCGACACAGCAAACTGCTACATTCGAGCCAGCGGGCAATCCTCAAACAGCGGCTGTGTAATCCAAGACGGCAGCACCCAGTCCTACGGCACAGGTTTCAACAACGTCGGCGGCGGCGTCTACGCCACCGAATGGACCGGCTCCGCCATCTCAGTCTGGTTCTTCCCCTCCTACGCCGTGCCGGCCGATATCTCATCAGGAACCCCGAACCCGGCAGCCTGGGGCACGCCCACAGCGCGCTTTTCCGGCGGCTGCAATATCGACTCGCATTTCAACGATCTGCAGATCGTCTTTGATATCACCTTCTGTGGAGATTGGGCGGGCTCGGTTTGGGGTTCGTCGAGTTGTACCAGTCGCGCGGGATCGTGTGTCGACTACGTGCAGAATAACCCCACGGCTTTCCAGGAGACTTATTGGCGTGTGCGGTCCCTTAAGGTTTATCAGGATTTGACTAGCTCCGTCACCGGTGCTGAGGGTGACGACGTCGGTGCTGAGGATGAGGTGGGTGCTGGTTGGGATCCCTTGGCGTGGTATGGGAGCTCTGCTAGGGCTTCTATGAAGCATCGTCGGGAGCATTATCGTCGCATGCGTGCGCATGGTCATGCTTAGAAGCTGATGGTGCTGGCTGCATGGATTGTTTTCGGCGTTGAGAGCGATATGGGTTCGATGTGTTTTGCATTCGATTGCGATTTCGATTGTGATTTAACCTTTTTTCCGGCCTGCTTCTTGATTTTCGATCTTTTTACGGTCTCTTTACTCGTCTACTCTCCAATGGCCTGTGCTAGTCCACGGCTGTGGGAGGACGAGCACGTTTGATACGCTTGATGATCTACGATGACTTTGTGAATACCCCTTCCATCTCGATGGTGAAATGAAAATGAAAATGACGATTATGAACATGGTTCTTGCTTTGTAGGTAGTTCATCTGGACTGTAAGTGCTGAGTAGATCTTTGATGGCTATACAACGTCGAGTATAAGGTAAGGTCTTCAGCATCTGTACCTAAATGCAACAAAGATGACACATGGAATGAATCAGACAAGACAAGAATATATACTTGAATATATGCATCTATTGACATTCATATTAACATTAACATTAACCTCAACCCCGAAACTCATGCAACCGCACCAAAATCAATGCCCAAACCCAAGAACGTCGCGCTGATCATCCGTAAGCCGACCCCACTCCAAAAGCAGCCGAAAGAAGTAAATCTCCATATCCTCCTTCCTCAACGCCGTACCCGCCCACTTCCGTCCTTCCTCCGCAATCCACTTCCCATGCCGGTCATGCGCCTTCATACGCATCTTCGGGGCGTTAGGACCACTCTCCTCAGACGCGGGAGCAGGCACGCCCGCAAAGTATGCAAGCGTGCTCCACAGCCCATGCAGACGGATATCAACAGGGACGAAGTGCAGCCAGGAGGTGACGCGGGAGTCGAACCACTGGCGGAACAGACCGGTTTTGAGGGGCAGGCTGTGGCTATGTAGGAAAGGGAGGAAGCGGCCGCTGAAGCCTGCGCCGTCGAGGTCGAAGAGGAAGCGGTGCGACCAGTGTGCTTGGAAGTCTGCCCAGCCTGCGGTGCCCAACTCTGCGGCTTGTTCGTCGCAGTCGCCGCAGCGGACGATTGGGTCGGCGAGGTGGACGGCGGTTTGGAGATGTAGATCTGAGGTTGGGGTGCTGCCGTCCATTATCTCGTAGCGGAAGGAGTTTTCGTTTGCATCTGCTGGGAGGAGGACCGAGATTTGATTGTTGGTGTTGTTGTTTACTAGGTGGGCGAAGCGCTGGCGTGGCATGCCTTTCCACTCGCCGAAGCGGCTGACGCCTTCTGATGTGCTGCCGAGCCAGTAGAGGGAGTTCTTTTTGTGGCCGTATTCTGGATCTGGGTGTTCTTTTGTGGGTTGATATTTTACCTTCTCGATGTAATTCCATGGACTTGGGAAAAGGATGTCGTTGAATCCGGTGAGAGCGCTCTGGCTGAATACCGGGATGAGTTCCTGTGACACCTTGAATGAGGCCGGGGAGATTAGGAGACCGTGGAGGAAGGCAAGATCGGGTTGATGGCAGATTTCGGAGGCGAGGTTGAAATCCAGGGGGAATTGGCCCAGGGAATGAGGAGCCACGCATGACAAACAGATATCATGACGATTCCAGATTCGCTGAGAGCGCGCCTTCGATGAAGGCGGGCAGACAGCGCTGACATAAGGGTCGAAAACGCCCCTCCACGCTCCGTCAGTGAATACGGTAATGTTGGTTTGATCGGCTGGTTCAATCGGGGCCCAGCCCTCCTCTCTGTTGGTCGACCAAGTCTGCACCACGCGGTCTTCAGAAATCATATCTTGCATCTCGGTCTGCCGGTTCAACATTGATATTTTCTCCCAGGGAACTGCAACACGTGGTTCATCATTCAGATTGAACACCAAGTCCATATCTGGGAGATATTTGGCGAAGTTTTTCATCATCTCCGCGGCACCAGCCACCATCCATGCATGGGTCGGTTTGATGCCTTCTTGCACCATGGCCGTGCCGTTGCGAATTCTGATCCCACCGAGATCGTTGAAAGGGTTTGTGGCCAGTTCATGCGTCATTGCGCGGAGGTGCTCTGGAGCCAAGGCTCGGAAGGGAAGTAGATCATGGTATATCTGATCGAAATCATCGATGATCGCTGACGATCGGCTAGTGGCGTATTGATACCATTCGTCAAAGCCCCTGAACAAATATTAGTTGAGTTCTGCGGCAGACACGGGCATCCAAAACATACGGTGGTGGGTGCTGATTATATCGCCTCCGGTATTCGATGACAGCATCCCCAAGGGTCTTGCTCCTAGAGGCCTGAGCGAGATAGTCGTGATGTTGAATTTGGCCGTTGCTAATGAGGAACTCAATCGGATGCGTATCTTCAAGACGATACTTGCTCACTGCAAAAACGAGACTAATCCCACATAGCACGGTGAACAATATTTGTAAGGCGACGTTGGTTCGGTATAATTTCGGCTCTTCGTCATGAATCACTCGCGCAAGAAGAAATAGAAAGGTACCCGTCAAAGATGCAGCCAATGGGAGAACGGCATGTGTTAGGGAGATAAATGGGAAGGGTGATTGTTCGGTGAAGGCCGATAAAGAGGAGAAGTATATGATCATGAAACCGCCTATAATTGACACGCCAAGGATGTCGAAATGTGGCAACTAGGGGAATCAGTACTGATTGAGAAATAAGAGAATAGTGAACTGAAAGACCAACCATGTGCCAGGCCGATAAGACCAGTATTACAACCAACGTGGACTGGCTGAAAGCGCCCCGCGAATACTCTAGATCCAACATGGGCTGACCGGCAAGTTCAGGAGAGCTATCTGGTACCCAAACGGATATAACAGTCCAGACCAAAGAAAGACCCTAGAAAGGCCATCAGAACAAACATTCTCAGCACGACCGTAGTCATTCGCTTACCAAGAGACCAGCTCCAAGGAACGTCAACCCTCGTTTTCTGCGCGCATCATCGAATTGAGCGCCAATCCGACATAGCTCGGTAATGCCGATAAGTATAACAGAATCAGCAAACAGGTTGAACAACCTGTATGATCGTAGGCGCGTTGCGCCATGTAATACAATAGGACAGACATAGGTTGATCGAGTTCCGGCCGAGAACGATGAAGCCAAGAGACCACCAATCGACAAAAGTGCGGCCGCAATTAAACCTCGGGAGCGACTTTGCGTAAGATAATAAAAGCTTCGGCAAGAAACAGAGTAGACCACCTGCAGCGGCAGCTTTTCAAATCGTTGGGTAGGGACATATCCGTCTACTTGTCGCGAACGATGATTGCGCCAGTAGTCATAAAGCGAGATAACGAAAGGAATAGCGTACTGCCAAGACACCGTGTTAGGCGCGTGAAAAATTGAACGGTCATCAAGGTATTTGGCCACTTACGGCGTATCCGGCGGGCGCGCATTCAGTGTTCCGGGTTACTTGGCGGAACGACTCGATCCGCAAGCCACATAACCCCAACAAGAGAGCGAGCTTTATCCACCACGATTGGAACCGTGGCCGAGGGTGAGTCTCGCCATCACCCAATGCGAAAGATGAGGTCGATGCACGGGAAGGAAGCTCAAATTGCTCCGCAAGAGGAATAACTGGCCGTTTACTTGTTGGTGACGACGGCGACGACCCCAATGAAACGAATCGACTCCATACCAAGAGAGTGATCCCCGTAAGAAAGCAGACCAGAACAGACGTACTGATGGGGCGGTCTGTATTGGCGCAACAGTCAGATCAAGTTGCGGAACGACATTGATACCGACGGTGAGGACTCACCAAAAGCGAATGTGGTATCGTAGGAGGTAGTAAGGAATAGCGAGCTCAAAAGAAATATCCTGCTCATAGGATGTGGTCGTGAGCTTAATTTTTCAATAATCTGAGATAGCTTGCTAGTTACTCACCCCACACAGAGCTTCAGCCCGAGGTCAGAAGATAATTGGATCATATTGCGCCAGTCGTTTTATGGTCGCTCTAAGGCGTTCCAGGCCATCGCTGTGATTCCAAGAATGAATCGAACTATTGAAAGGGTCACAAGACAAACGACGGAAGATTTACCTCCTGTGGATATTCAGGAGATTGACAGTGTTTGAAACATGGACAAAAGCAGGGCCAGGAGGGCCAGGAGGGCCCTCTGATCCACTGGCAGCTAATCAGAGGCAATCCGGAGTGCTGATCCATTAGGGTTGCGTCAACGGGCGGGTTATGATGTATTTCACGGTTGGACTTTTTGCTGCCGTATGTAACGTGCCCTGCCTTGCATTCATTGTATGATAGATATATCTTGCCAACAAGAGTGGTGGAACTTCTTCACCACTCAAATCTGTGAGCTCCTGGTAGTTAACTGGTTTTGTCCTGGAAACGTGATATTGCCAAAGCTCATCAGCAAGAAATGCCGAGCCGCTCAGTGGCCAGAATCGAGCCTTGGTCAACTTCACGACCCACTTGGGCCCTAGGCGTCATGTTGCTTGTGGGACCTTCCAATGCAATGTTGTACTTTGTATATCATGCTCAGCCTTTTAGGTAGACCCTGTGAGTGGCTCTCCCTGCATCAATGTACTTAAAGAAAGTTCGCACGCAGCCAAGGACTAGAACACGCGTCATATCAGCCAAGACCCTGTTGGTTGTACCCTGTCGGCTCCATTCGCCTGCATGTCGTGAAATAAAGATGGCCCGGGCGACCCATGGTTAGCGCCAAATGGACACACTCAAATTTATTGGACTAAGCTCAAAACAGCTCGTGTATTTCCTATTTTGGTACAACCGCGTCATCTATGGTCATGTGATCTTATCAGGGTCCAGTGTCAACTATCTACCCAATAAAATGCAACCTCGGCTAGTCCGTTTCGAGCCTTCCAGCCCCGTTTTGGCAGATATATACCGCCTACTTATTTTGGGTGAATCCTGAACAGTCACGTGATACAAGTGCCTGATTAGGTAGGATAAAAGGCATCAGGGCGGTGTATTGCCTTGGGCGGTGTCAGACAGCAGTATCATTTTTTTTTTTAACCGCAGGGAAGCGTTTTGGTCGCAAGACTAAGCTAAGTGTTTTTCCCTAATCAACACTACTCCGGAATCGCCATGCCGCGGAAGGCGATTGACTCGCGGATTCCCGCTCTTATTCGAAATGGTGTGCAGGAAAAGAAGCGGAGCTTCTTCGTGGTTGTTGGCGACCATGCCAAGGATGTGATCGTGCATCTTCACTATATTATGTCCAGCGTGGACGTGAAGCAGAACAAGTCGGTACTATGGGCTTACAAGAAGGACCTTCTCGGCTTTACGAGCCACCGGAAGAAGCGCGAAATGAAGATCAAGAAGGAGGTCAAGCGTGGCATTCGTGAACCGAACCAGGAAGACCCATTCGAACTTTTCATCACCCTCAACCAGATCCGCTATGTCTACTACAAGGAAACCGAGAAGATTTTGGGAAACACCTACGGCATGTGTGTTTTGCAGGATTTCGAGGCCATGACTCCCAATTTGCTTGCACGAACGGTCGAGACCGTCGAGGGTGGAGGTTTGGTGATCTTGCTTTTGAAGAGCATGACCAGTCTGAAGCAGCTTTACACCATGTCTATGGATATTCACTCGCGATACCGAACAGAGGCGCACGATGATGTTGTAGCTCGTTTCAACGAGCGGTTTATCCTGTCCCTCGGAAGCTGCGATTCGTGTCTGGTGGTCGACGACGAGCTGAACGTGTTGCCCATCTCTGGCGGCAAGACAGTGAAGCCCCTCCCCGCCCCCGAAACAACCGACGAGTCAGCGTCCGGCACGAAGAAGGAATTGAAGGAAATCAAGGAGAGTTTGGCAGACTCAAAGCCCGTGGGCCCTCTGCTCAGCTTGGCTCGCACCGTGGATCAAGCGAAGGCGCTCTTGACCTTTGTTGATGCGATTGCTGAAAAGACGCTGAAGAGTACTGTTACACTGACTGCCGGTCGTGGACGAGGAAAGTCGGCCGCTCTCGGTGTCGCCATTGCGGCGGCTGTCGCTCACGGCTACAGCAACATCTTCATCACTTCTCCCAGCCCAGAGAACTTGAAGACACTCTTCGAATTCATTTTCAAGGGCTTCGACGCACTTGGATATCTCGATCATGTTGACTACACTATCCTACAGTCGACCAACCCCGACTTCAACAAGGCCGTTGTGCGTGTGAACATTCACCGCAACCACCGTCAAACCATCCAGTACATTCAGCCCCAGGATGCGCAAGTCTTAGGACAGGCAGAGCTTCTCGTTATCGATGAGGCTGCAGCTATCCCTCTCCCATTGGTGCGCAAGCTGATGGGACCTTACCTGGTGTTCATGTCCTCCACTATTAATGGATACGAAGGCACGGGCCGGTCCCTGTCTCTGAAGTTGATTCAACAACTGCGGGAACAATCCCGAAGTGGAGTCAAGACAGACGGTACCGACATCGCTGACCGCAGCACAGGCAAGTCAGCTAAGGGTGCCGACAAGAACCTCAGCGGCCGAACCTTGAGGGAGATCACTCTCTCTGAGCCCATTCGGTATGCCCCGGGTGATTCTGTTGAGAAATGGCTGAACAAGGTCCTCTGCCTTGACGCAACTCTTCCCAAGTCGCACATGAACACACAAGGCTGCCCTCACCCCTCGCAGTGCCAGCTGCTTCAGGTCAACCGTGATACCCTGTTCTCCTTCCACCCTGTTTCCGAGAAGTTCCTGCAGCAGATGATGGCGCTCTACGTTGCCAGTCACTACAAGAACACACCCAACGACCTTCAGCTTATGAGTGACGCTCCCGCTCATCAACTCTATGTCCTCGTCCCGCCTATTGATGAGGGGGCCACCAAGCTACCCGAGCCACTTTGCGTCATTCAGGTCGCTCTTGAAGGTCGTATCAGTCGCCAGAGTGTGCTTAACAGTTTGAGCCGTGGTCAGCGCGCCGGAGGTGATCTCATCCCGTGGTTGGTCAGCCAGCAGTTCCAGGATGAAAACTTCGCCAGTCTCTCAGGTGCTCGTGTTGTCCGTATCGCAACCAACCCCGAATATGTGGGTATGGGATACGGTTCCCGGGCTATGGAGCTTCTGGTCGACTTCTTCGAAGGCAAGTTCACCAACTTGGAGGAGGACAACATTGCCGCCGAAGAGCAAATGGTCCGTGTTACAGACGAAGAGCTCGCCAGTTCTAGCCTCTTGGATGACAACGTCCACGTCCGGGACATTCGCTCCATGCCCCCGCTGTTCGGCAAACTGACCGAACGTCGCCCTGATGTCCTCGACTACATCGGTGTCAGCTACGGTCTCACCCCACCCCTCCACAAGTTCTGGAAGCGCGGTTCTTTTGTCCCGGTGTATCTGCGTCAGACCCCTAACGAACTCACTGGAGAGCACTCTTGCGTGATGGTCCGCACGCTCTCCACCGGCGAGGCTGACGACGCCTGGCTAAGCGCCTACGCCCGCGACTTCCACAAACGATTCCTCTCGCTGATGTCCTACCAATTCGGGCAGTTCCCGTCCGTCCTCTCCCTCAGCATCTGCGAGGCTGCCAACTCCGGAGCCAAGAAGGACCCGAAGTTCAAGCCGCGCACGCTGCAAAAGGCCGACCTCGATGCCGCCTTCTCGCCCTTCGATCTCAAGCGTCTGGACAGCTACGCCAACAACCTCTTGGACTACCATGTTATCCTGGACCTGGTCCCCGCTCTCTCCGACTACTACTTCGGCAACCGTCTCGATGGCAAGGTCAGCCTCTCCGGCGTGCAGCAGTCCATCCTCCTCGCCATCGGCCTGCAGCACAAGAATCTCGACGACCTCGAGAAGGAGCTGAACCTCCCCTCCTCCCAGCTCCTCGCCATGTTCCTCAAGATTGTCCGCAAGATCTCCACCCACTTCCGCAATCTCATCGAGAACGAGATCGAGCAATCTCTGCCCGCACAGAAGGTCCGTATCGAGACCTCTGCCGCTCATGACGACGAGCCCGAAGTCAACCTCCAGCCCCTGCCCATCAGTCTCGAAGATGAGCTCCGCGAAGGAGGCAAGCAGATCGATGAGGAAATGCTCGCCAAGCAGCGTGCTCTGAGCGCATCTAACCCGTAAGTTTCAATCACGCTGTCTGTCTATCGAAACAACAATAACTGATTCCCAGCCCACAGTGATGGACCTGATAGCTCTAAGTCTTCCAAGCGCAAGAAGATCGAGACTGCGCGCGACATCTACGACAAGGAGATTGACTCGAAGAGGCAAAAGATCATCAAGAAAGGCACCGAGGGCCGCAAAAAGCGCTGAATGATTTAGGTTCTGGACAGTTTTCTTTTTGCATTAGTGTACGGTGTTCGGTTTCTTTGGTCTAAAAAGAGTTGCTTGTATCTAGTATTTGTCTGTATTCTTCCAAGGTTCATGTTTCCACAGGATATCCGTCTCTTGTACATACATATGAATCATGTGTTTATTATGCCTACAACAGTCTGACCGTTCCGTAGAGATAGATGGGATATCCGCTAACAGCTTGATGGGATGGGTACATAGGCTTATGCGATTCGCTCTCAAACTAAAAAGAAAAAGGAATACTAGGTAGAGGTCACTAAACTAGCATGGACTCTTCCACCGTGAAATGATCACAGCTCATCATGCTCAACGGCCTGTTCCTCGGCCTCAGCCTTAGCCTTAGCCTCTGCCTCTGCCTCGACCGTCTCAGCTTCAGGTTCAAGATCAGCTTCCGCCTCAGGCTTTACCTCAGCCTCGGGTTCAGCCTCAGCTTCAACACTAACAATACCCTCAGGCAACTTCTCCTTAGCACCCTCACCCAACCGAATCCCATCAACCCAAGACTCAACAGCAACAGCCCCGAAGTCCGCATCGGCACCGCTGAACCGACGCCACCAACCGCGACGCGCATTCAAAGCGATAATCTCCACCGCCTGGCCATCAGCCAATTCCAATGCCTCACGCAGAGTCTTAGACGCAGTGTTGATGGCAGGGACAGCATACAGCGGGAAGAGATGCGTTCCGCGCTGAGCGTGCTTGTGGCCGATCTCAGCGACGCTTGCGAGTGCCTCGGTGGCAAGCGCTGGAAGCGCGGCGTCGGGTTCGCTCGTCTCCGGGAGGATGACTAGCACACATGTGCCGGACTTTGGTGTGAGACAGGCCGACTCGAGGGATTCCGGGGTGGAGAGGGTTGGGATTGGGGGTGCGGGGATGGGGACCTGAACCGGCTTGTCGGAGGGATCTGTTTCGTCCTGATCCTGGGAGGCGGTGGGTTTGAGGTCATCGGCGTCGTCGACGACGGAGGTAGGCTTGGAAGCGGGCTTGGACTTTTGTCTCGGCTTGGGCTTGGAGTCGGAGGCGGAGCGGGGTGCCGCGTCTGGGTTTGGTGCTGCCGCTTGGCTCAGGAACTCGGTGATGGGCTTCTTCTTCAGGTCACCGGCGTAGATCTTGGGTTCGGCGTCGGCGCTGGGGATGAGGACGAGAGTCGGGAACTCGTTCACGCCGAACTTCTTCACAGAGGCGGATTCTTTGTTCCGTACTTGGGCGATGTCAATTGCGCCGAGGAAATCAACTGCCAGGGCGCGGATCAGCGCGCCGGTCGTGCCCTTCTCGGTGAACAAGATGGCCTTGGGCCGGTCTTCGTTTTGTCCAAGCCATTTGTCCAGGTCCTTGTCCGTTGCGCGCTTCACATGGTTGGGGATGCGGTCGACGACTGCGTCGACGATGCCTTTGGCGCTGCGCGGGCCTTGGTAGTCCTCGACACGAGGCTTTCCGGGCTTTTTGGAAGGTGTCACGATCTTCAGGGTCGGGAAGCCCTGGACACCCATCTGTCCGCAGAAGGGTTTGTTTTCGTCATCGTCGCAGTTGATCGCGGCGACTTTGGCGAGTCCGTCGAGGTTTTTCGCGGCCTTTTCGAAGGCGGGTTTGAGGTTCTTGCAATGGCCACACCAGGGCGCGTAGAATCTAAGTGACAAATGTGAGTGAAGGTCGGAAGGGAGAGGCAGAGACCTAGATAGCTATAGTGGGGGACAGCTTACTCGATGATCTATGGAGTAGCCAACCATTAGTTGATTTTGCGCATTTAAAGAAAACTATGGGCACTCACCGAGGTATGATTCGAATTTGCAATGAGCGAGTTGTAGGTTTTGGGATTCAACTGGATCACCGGCGAATTCTTTGTGTATAGTCCATCGGCGTTAACAGGCAGTGCCGCAAGGAGCGACACGAGCAAAAGACGGGCGCTGTGCAGCATGATAATTTTCAAGAGATGAGATTCAGCAAGAAAGCCAAAGAAGAATAAAGAAAAGACACCTGGGTACCTAGGTAGAGGGCCCGAATTACGCAAGGTGTCCTGAAGCTCTTGGCATGCGGACTACTATATCTGGGTACTACGTACTACGAATCCTCCCTTCACTTCACAGCCAGAATGGATCTTCAAAATCCCGACGAGATGGCGCTTCTTCAAGAAGCTGCGTCATTTGAAAGTATCGAAGAATATGTCTCTTTTTTTTTTTCTGAAGTACGACCAAGCTTGATTGGCAAGGCAACATTCGAAGCGACAACCATCCCCATTCTTTGCAAGGCGATTTAAGACGACTCCTTCAGGGTTGTCGATTATCTTCTTGACCAGCGAGTTCCTAGGCGCCCTTTTCTTTTCCAGGAAGCGACCAAAACCACCTCGTACCGGGTTTTGGAATCATTTCTTAATCATGGGTTCGGCATCGACTCACCGATTGACACAAACAATCCTCCGGCCATCGCGTGTATTATTTGCCTGATACTAGATATCTGTTAATAGATTATTAGGTCGTCCTTTCACAACGTGCATTTAACCAGATGGTTCCTAGTCAATGGAGCAGACCCTAATCGACGAAGTGATAGATATAAAGATTGCACGCCACTTTCCATTGCCTTTCTGGAAGCGGATTTTGAAATCATCCAAGTTCTTCTCGATCACAGTGCTTCTCTGCAGCAGGGTCAGGTGATGCATTATGCCGCAATGCGAAAGCTAGATGATCGGCTCGAAGTCCTACGTTATCTGATTGCGAAAGGCATCCCGGTTTGACCGGAAGGGTCCTTAATATAGGGCAATGCACCTCCATCAACCAGTACCTTAACAGAATCAAGTAATCCTTTCCCAGCGGCGTAATGCAGAGGAGTTGCTATCCCGCTGCACATATGGAAATAGTACTCATCGCCACAGTTTTGATACATAATCTCGTTCACCGCTGTTGACTGGGCTCGAATGCACCATCATGCCAGCGTTGTGGAATTTTTGCGCCCACTGTCTACTGGTGATAGCTCCGGGCAGTTCACAGATGCACCTGGAAGACATTACACATCTGTCCCATTGGAGACTCTGCTTATGAAGACCGGCCTAAAATTAGTTTAGTTTTGAGCATGAGCTTATATGAATTATTACTTACTGAATCTGAGTGCGGAATTGACGAAAATGACCTTAGACGCCAGAAAGGGCTTTCCGTAACTTCGAAAGCCGTCGCATCTCTCGATTTTCGACCGTCCCGGTCCGGAGGATCCGTTCCACCCGTTGGAGTCGGCATTCTTCACTTATACTGATTTCTTTGGGTTGTATGAATTTCAAGAGTCCCCTAACACAGACTTCACACTAAATCCTATAGGTTTTGTCAAGCTTAGAAATATGTACTGCTTTCACATTTTATGTATACTAACCTTAGAACAATGCTTCTGTGTAGCTTGGCATCATTGATAGACTTGACCAACTGGACCACCTGTGGACACTTCTAAAACCGTTACACCTGGCCGTTGTCTTGTACCTCACACGATGTGTATTAACAATTTATGGGATTCTTATGCATTTGAACTAGGCGAGGGTGTTTACAGAAGCCTTGATCAATTATCATGAAACCATGTAATATTGTATCGACCGTCTTTGTAACATGATTCACAGAAGAACATGTCAGCTATACGAGCTAAAACCAGTGAAATTGCTCAATATAGAATCCCATTGGATGTCTTCGACGGGGAATATGTCGCCCAGATCACCGTAGATAGACGGCCAGACTTGGGGTGTCATAGCGACCTCGTTGGCGTGAACAGCCATCACGGACGTATCCTGCCTGGCGTCTTGGGACGGCGCAGTTCCAATAATTGCCCTGATTTGATATGGGTAACAACGTGCTAGCAGCCGCATTTTAGAGCAAAGGCTCCCCACAATGTCCGTCTCTTTGTCTGCAGCAGACATTCCCTCAAATTTCGTCTCCAGCGCCTTGGCAAGCTCTGTGACGAGATTGGGATAGTCTGCTGCATCAACAATGGCCTGCACTTGGGCTTCCGTGGTAGAGTCGGTGGGGCCAGTAATGAGGTTGAGAAGGGTCAATACTGCAGTGGGCATGTAGCCCACTGCGGCACATATACGAGCACTTGTAGTTATTGTCATATGGACAATCTCCGAGACTGGTAGGTCTCTGACCGTGTGAATGAGCTCCTTGCTTCGCTGGATTATACCCATCAGCATCGTTGTCCGGACTGCGCTGGCAGGCTCTGCAATCCACAGTTCCTCCCGAAGAGATAATTCCTCGAGCCGCATTTCGACATATTTGATTTCAGTGCGCATTGCACTTTCTGCCAGGCCGGTCAATCTCTGTCAGCCACTTGGGGTCCAAGACACACACCTGTTGACAAAGGATAGCTTGAGAGATCTCTTTCTACGCATGCCCTCACGCTATCAAATTGCCGCTGCAGAGAGCTGCGCGTAACTTGGATGAGCGCCCTTCCACTGCTTGCTTCTATCGAAGCGTAGACTTCATCCACTGTTGCCAAGAAAGACTGTAGGTGGATAAATGCCGCAATCCACCGATCCGACAGATGTTCGGTAGCTGCTATACTCTCAATGCACTCACCAGTTCGAGAATCATGCTTCATGATAATCGGCCGGCCGAGTGTGCCACAGATACTGATATAAAGTTAGCCGAAGCCGCTTCTACCAGCGCGGACAACCTCACCCAACCGACAGCCAATACGTACCGAGCAGCGCCCGCTGCTCATCCGAATTTGGACTAGGCTTTCTGTGCAGTCCCAAATCATACAAAGTAGAAACACAAAACTGAATCAACAGCAAAAGTCGCGGGTGATATCTTTCTGCAGGATATGAGTACCATGCGCAGTGTACCAACAGACCACGGAGCAACTCGAGATTCCTCTCAGACCGTGCTACAACCCTCGACGTAACGTGTTCCATAATCTCCTCGGCGACAGTTTTCCGCAGAGGGTGCGCACTGCCTATGGTCGCGGCCACGATGCACAAAAAGAGAAAAGGCTCTCGGTCCCTGAGGCGAGCGGCTGTCTCACCGCGTGCAATCAATACGAAGGGAAACTTGGGCACTAAGTCAAGCTGGAATGTCGTAACCAAGCGTTCAGCCTCGGCTTCACTCAAAAGTCCTCGATCTACGATAGATGGCTGACCCTCCAGAACAGAGCTGGTCGGCGGATCGAGGCCATGGGATGGGTCTTTAGCAGCATCTAGCAGCCCGGCAATGTCTGTCGAATCCAGCTCGGGATCACAAGACGAGCCCAAGTCGTGGGCGAGCGGATTAGAAGTAGATGTATCGGGCGGTGTCTGCCCGTCCTGTCGGGTCAAGGCAGCCAGCTGCGACGTCAGCTGGTCGACCTTCTTCTCTAGCATCTCCACACGGCTGCATCCATAATTAGTACTCCAAGTGCTATGTCTATGTGTATTGGGAAGCATTGCCTTGGTGCAGCCCTGCGCTTCCGCTTCGTCTGCGGAAGGTCAAGGTATGTGCATGACTTGCCCAAACGAGCGCACCGCTGGCACAGGTTGACGGCCTGCGGCGAGCATTTCGCCTTGGCAGCCGTACACGCCACGCATGCCCTCCTCTTGACTGCAGCTATTGTGGCGCTCATGATATCGCAAACGGAGCCGCGGAGGAAACGGAGTGATTGATGTGGACGGCCGGTTGCTCAGTTGGACCGGGAAAACCGGACCGTCCGATTAGAACGGTTTGTAATCGAATGTATAACCCGCTTGGAACTATATAAATATCGCAATCGCATCAGCAATAGATCTATCCATTCATCACTGGAATATCTATTTTTTTATCTTGAATCAAAATATAAAATGTCTTCATATGCCATTACCGGAGCCTCCAAAGGCATTGGCTGCGAGTTCGTGCGCCAACTCGCTGCCGATACGGCCAACACGGTCCTAGCTATTGTGCGAGACCCCGAATCGCCCGACATATCTGAGCTCGCCTCCAATCACCATAACTTGCACGTCATCAAAGGCGATGTTACAGACCCCAAGTCCATTCTCGAGGCAGCCTCGGCCGCAGCTGCTGTCACCGGTAGTAAGCTAGACGTGCTTATCCACAACTCCAACGCCGTTGATATGGCCACCATGTCCTCCAACCCGACCCAGATTCCCTTTGATGCTCAAGCCGTTCGGGCAATTTTCGACCTGCCGTTCAGTACCGGTATCTACGGCAGTCTATGGACGACTAACGCCTTCCTACCCCTGATTGAGAAGGGCATCCAGAAGAAAATTGTGCACATCTCCAGCGCCATGGCGGATTTGGATTTTATCAATAAGACTGGTGTCAGTGATGCTGTCGCGTACTCTGTCGCAAAAGCCGGGATGAACGTCCAAGTCGCCAAGTACGCAGCAGAACTTGCGCCTAGAGGCATCAAGGTGTTGGCTTTGAGCCCTGGATGGGTTGATACGTGGGA
Source organism: Penicillium egyptiacum (assembly GCA_911456345.1). Taxonomy (NCBI): domain Eukaryota; kingdom Fungi; phylum Ascomycota; class Eurotiomycetes; order Eurotiales; family Aspergillaceae; genus Penicillium; species Penicillium egyptiacum. The sequence goes on from CAJVRC010000843.1 coordinate 704,289, forward strand.
GGGTAAGTGGCATTTTGCCTTGCTGCGACATCCGTGGACACTGATATCATCGCAGGAGAGAAACCCTTTCAGGTAGTACAAGCGCAAAATGTCATGCTGAAGCAGTTTCAGGCAGCCGACCCTGAACTCAAGGGGCAGATTCAGCCTAATGAGAGCGTTAGAAAGTGCCTCCAGGTGATTGAGAGTCTGGATGCCGAGACTAGCGGCTTGCTTCTGAGCCATAATGGAGATAAGGCAAGGTGGTTGTGAATGCTCTGGATACTGATGAGTTGCATCAGGGGCCGTATTGGGATATGTAGTATAAGAATAGGACTATAGCTAGACCTCTCAAATAGTAGTAGAATGATCTTCTGAAAAATTGGAAAATTTTGGCTGACTATTTCTTCCTTCCTATCTCTAAAACAACTCGACCATATTAACTATAGACCTCTTTCTCTTCCTACCTTTCATTAATAGAGAGGCCTACGCCAGAAAAGCCTTAGGTATTTAAGGTCTGAGGGATCTTGGCTTGATTATACTTTGTTGGTCTTTGATCTCTTCAGATTTTGTCTTGCCTACCTGAATCCCTGGGAGCACTGACAGCGTAATGAGCAAAACTACCTAGGTAACCCACGAAGGCCATTCCCAGGTCCGCCATTTACACTGTCAATTACATATGTAGACTATAATTTCTCTCACGGAGTCTTGTACCGCAAGTTCTTTGTTAGATTCGTAGCTTAATTCTAAGGTTACGAGTATGAAGCTATTCCAACATCATTAACTAACTAAGCTTTAATTTACTAGTTACACGAAATGTGTAATAAAATTACGGCGATTTTACCACTGGACCATAACAAAAACCAAGGTTCCTTTTATTATATAGCCTTGGGGGGCCATATCCCAGTCTGAGACAAAACACTGGTATTAATGAGCTACATACATGTAGTCAATTTAGTACTAGGTCGTAAGGAGTATACCTAGGTATCTCGTTGTCCTTTCGACATTCCCCATATGGAATACGTTAGCTAGTTACACAGAACAGACGTGTCTGTCAGCAAGACATTGCCATCCCTGTTCGAGCCACATGGCAACCAACCGAGCCAGCGACCATTCTTCAGATCGATCCAACCAGCCTTAAAGGATGGAGAAAATCAAAGCGGTATTTAACACTACAGAGAAGCAGCCAAGCTCTGCCTACAACCCGAAGGGCGATAATTTGCGACCGCACCTAGAGACGGAACACTCTGGGCCATCTTCTGAGGTCCCACCGCGTGACTCTTTCCCCGATGGAGTTGAAGTATTGTACAGCTATCCCGACGCTACAATTGATATCTGCTTTATCCATGGTTTGACCGGCAATCGAAACAGCACCTGGACCGCCCAAGGGCAATTCACGCCGTGGCCAAAGACGCTTCTTCCGCCTAAGCTCCCCAGAGCTCGCATCCTCACTTACGGCTACGACGCGTACATCTTGCAAAAATCAGGTGCATCCTCAAATCGTCTAATCGATCATGCCATGAACCTTCTAAATGACTTGACCGTGGAGAGAGCCTCTTGCGATGCCTCATCTCGCCCCCTCATTTTCGTCACTCACAGCCTTGGCGGCCTCGTTTGTAAGGAGGCCATTCTCCTCTCGCGGAATAATCCCGAATCTCATCTTCGTGGCATATTCGATTGCACTAAGGGCATCGTATTCATGGGCACGCCTCACAAGGGGTCCTGGATGGCCGACTGGGCCAAGATACCGGCTCCGGCTCTTGGTCTCGTGAAGTCCACCAACAAGTCGCTGTTGAAGATCTTGGAAACAGATGGCCAGCTCCTTGAGTCCACTCAAGTCAGGTTTTGGTCAATGATACGGGAACTACGAGAAGCCGGCAGGCGTCTTGAGGTCACTTGCTTCTTTGAAGAACTGCCTCTGCCTTTGGTTGGGAAAGTTGTGACCAAGGAATCAGCCACCCTAGAGGGTTACGGTTCTTTCAGCATCCACGCCAACCATAGAGATATGGTCAAGTTTAGCTCCGCAGAAAACAATGGATTCAAGAGGCTGCTTGGCGAGCTGATCAGATGGGAGTCACATATCAGGGATTCAGCCGCCAGTCAACCAACACAATCGATGGGAGAAGCACAGGTTGACAAGTCAGCCAGCTCATCCTTTACCAACTATGGCCCTGGGCTCCAACTCAACGCTCCCGGTGGTACTCAGAATAACAATACGGGAAGTGGCAACCAATTCCTTGGGGATTTCAGTGGGCCTGTGCATTTTAGCTAGTTCCTTGACAGTACGTGCCTAAAGGTATCTAGTCGATCAATTTGGCTGCAAATCAAATTAGGGACGTAAATAGTCCGTCACATTGTCCCCACCATGCTTCATCTTGCCGTAATTCATTTGTTTAAATCCAACGCTGTCGTGGAAGTGGTAGTAACGCCTGAATAACGCCTATATACACCACGTAGACATCACAGCTCCACCAACGATACAACGACATGTGCTGGAAAGAACCCTGTCTTCGGCTCAGCTACCCTGACACAAACAGCACTGCTTCTCAAGATGGATTGTTGCCGAAATGCACAGTGCCACTGAAAGTAGCCCCTGGGAATTGGTTGCCGTTACCTGCATTGTTGTTCTGAGTACCTCCAGGTGCGTTAAATTGGTTGCCGGAGCCATAATTGGAAAAGGTGTTTCCCGGCGACTCGGTTGGTAAGGAAGGCTGCACCGTTGACAACTTGTCGATCATATCGCGTAATGCCTTGACTTGTATTTTCATTGCTGCTTCAATCGCGCTGTCTTTGGCCAGATCACAGATGTCATTCATCATCCCCGTCACCAAGACCTCCACCATGCTTTCTTTGCCATCTCGTCCCACGGCCTCCTTATAACGCTCGAACCTAGAAGTCTCCGGTGCTTGAGCAACGTGCTTGAAGAGGCTTTGGGACAGCTTTGCTTTCATGTTGCAGGCCTCGAGAGCGCTATAGGCGCCCTGTGGTTCTCCAGCCAGGTCGCGTCCCGCTAGTTGAGCTTCGGCAGTCTGGAGAGCCTTCTCGACAAGGTGTAGCCCTCGACCTGCTTCATGGAAGGCCTCACGGAGAGCCTTGTCATCTTTGACGATATTGTAGTCTTCCGTGGCGCCTTTGAGAAAGGCGATCGTATCGAAGATCAAACTTGTGACGTGGTCGCGTGTCATCCTTGCTCCGAAGAAGAGGGATTAGGGAAATTGATATGCGAGAGAAGGCTTGTCTCTGGAATGCCCCAGGTTTGGTTGGGACTCGACAAGGGTTAAATAAAGCTGCTCAGGGCGCTTGTTGTGGAATCCCTGGTTGCCTCCGCTGACGGCCTGCTATATCTTACATCGTCATTCCTCGATTCTCATGTCTATATAGATGGCGGGGTTACGCACCGCGAAATGTGTCGTTTGCTACTTTCATACCCTAGAGGGCTCCACCAGACCACTTGCGAGACAATCCTGGCGAACTTGACAACTCATCACTGCATTGATGACTGCAGTTGCGGCGCGACGCGCATGCACGACCAGCGTATCACGGCCGTGAGGGATATGAGGCTAAAACTATCGACTTTGACTAATAATAATTAAGATTGCTCATAATATCACGAGTACATCAAACAAGCGGATGTGATCCGCTGCTGGCTGCACTACTACTGCAGTTGTCATTGGGTTCTGTAGGGCTACAACTCATATGTTCAGCACAACGCCTCGCAGTCTGTAGGAAAGGAGCAATTACCGCATGCCCCAAATGTCCAATTGCAGAGATCAGCTGGGCACCGGAACCGATCCAATTCGCACGTCCTGTAATTCAGCCCCAGGATCTGCTGTTTCTCGAAGCTGGGTTGGCGTCGCCCAGTTGGCCCCCTCCAGCCTCTTCAGCCCCGCGATAACCGCCAGGGAATATTCCGCAGGTCCAACTTCGTCGTCCTCGCCAGTCCCTGGCTGGCCACTTCGCATCTTCTTGCACACTTGCTCTTCTCCCGGCAGAGACGAAGATATTTTAAAATATCCACCTTGGTTGCCATCTTCCGTCATTTCGCCAGATATACCGGCTTTGTGAGGAGGGGTGCGAGTGATAAAGCCTTCAGACCTGCGAGCCCTGTGGTCAAGCTCACATTCTTCAGGCGCAAATCCTGATTATCTTAGCTTCCTCCTCAGCAGTCCTTCAATTAACCCAACGTGCCTTGAACAATGGAGAGATCCACAGGCGCAAGCGAGCAATCGCAAGCAAGCGGCTACCCTTTTGAGGGATCATCCTTTAACCACCACGGCTCTGGGCCCCAATTCAACGCAACTGGTGGTCCTCAGCATAACCATACTGGCAGTGGCCATCTAATAAGTGGGGCTACATTCCTTGCGCCTGTGCAGTTTAACCAGGATGGCGGTAAGATAAGACCGAGCGTTCTCGTCGATAGCATGTTGTTTCCAGCTAAATATTTGAAGGCCATAGCCCACCCGCACCCTCAACGCGGTCACTTTGTTTACAATCGCTGGCCTTCCCGGAAATGAATAATCGGTCCAACGATATTGACGCTGCCGCCGAGGGGACATGTAAGTGGCTGTTTCACGACAAGACGTATAACAGCTGGGCTGGGCGCAATCAAAGCCTGCTCTGGATCAGGGGAAAACCTGGCTCTGGGAAGTCAACACTGCTACGACACGCTCTCCACAATACGGGAGCATCCCATATCGGAGACAGAGCCTTCGTTCTCTCGTTCTTCTTCCACGGTCGGGGTACTGAACTCCAAAGGACGCCGCTTGGCCTCTTCCGGTCGCTCCTTTATCAGCTCCTTGAACATGTTCCCGACGCACTGTGCGACCTCGTCGACACCTTTCAACAACGCTGCGAGGATCTTGGAAAGCCAGACGAAAAGTGGCAGTGGAATCCAAGCGAGCTGCAACAGTTCTTCAAGTCTTCACTTCCGAGGGTCTTGGAGAGTCGCCCAGTCTGGTTATATGTCGACGCGCTGGACGAATGTGGCCAACAAAACGCTATTGAACTAGCCCAGGAATTTAAGTCCCTTATCCATGGGCTCCAGTCCACTAGTGCACAGTTTCGCATCTGCTTCACTTGCCGTCACTTTCCGATTCTGGACTTTGGTAGCGAACATGAAATTTGTCTCGAGGATAAAAACCAAATGGATATTTCGACCTACGTGCAAACCCAGCTTTGTACCCAGACTACGATGCCACCTAAGATTCCACGAATGATTACGGATCATGCCTCTGGTGTTTTCATGTGGGCACGTCTCGTAATACAGCGCGTTCTTGACCTTGTGCGTGAAGGGTATGGGTGGCGGAGGGTCGAAGAAGATATCAGTTCTATCCCTCCTGACCTAAATAAGTTATACCAAGAACTCGTCCGGAGCATGGACAAAAGTCCAGCTTCCCTGAGACTGGTCCAATGGATCTGCTTCGCCACGCGGCCCCTCTCTCTAGACGAGTTGCGCTGGGCTTTGATCGTCAGTGCCGATTGCTCGCTCAAGTCTTTGCAACAATGCCGGAACGCGGAAGATTTCGCATGCGACTGCGATATGATGGAGAGGAGACTCAGAACGCTTAGTCGCGGTCTTGCCGAGGTCGTACCATCGTCTAACGTACGGGTCGTACAGTTCATCCACCAGTCTGTCAAGGACTTTTTTGTCGAGGAAGGCCTATCGTCTCTGGACAACAGCTCAAAGCCGGCTGAAACCCAGACTGCTAAGGCAGATGTAGTCGGAATCGCACACTATCAGCTGTCTAGGACCTGTGTCCGGTACTTGAAAATGGAGGAACTCGCTCAGTCAACTACCCGCGATCGTAGTAGCTTATTGTTTGAGTTCCCTCTATTAGGCTACGTCACAACGTCATGGGTGTCGCATACAGAACAAAGCGAAACAAGGGAAGTCCCTCAAGACGATCTTCTGGGCTATTTCGGCTGGCCGTCAGAAGCTCTTATGGGCCTATGGGTGCACTTTTACAATATAGTCAGCCCATACTCAGACAAGTGTCCGTCGAATGGGACCAGCATGCTACACGTGGTTTCGCGATACCAGTTGATAGGGCTGCTGCGAGTAATTTTACAGAGGGTAGATCAGGACGGCACTTATATCGACGGGAGAGACAACTCTGGTCGGACGCCGCTCTCGTGGGCCGCCGGGAATGGCCATGTGACCGTGGTCAAGCTGCTACTCGACACGGGCAAAGCCGATGCTAGCGCGAAAGATAAGCTTGGTCGGACACCGCTCTGGCTAGCTGCCGAGAAATGCTATGCCCCTATAGTTAAGCTACTCCTCGACACGGGTAAAGCCGATATCAACGCGAAAGATAAGAATGGCCGGACGCAGCTTATATGGGGCGCCCGGAAAGGCTATGTAGCCATGGTCAAGCTGCTACTCGAGACGGGAAAAGCCGATGTCAACGCGAAAGATAATAATGGTCAGACGCCGCTCACGTGGGCATCCAGGAATGGCCATACAGCCACGGTCCAGCTGCTACTTAGTTCTGCCGATGCCCACGGGACGGATACGGATGTCAACGCGAAGGGCATCATTGGCGCAACACTGGGTTTAGTGGCCACCGGGTATACCTGCATAGCAATTGCCAAGAAGCTTTTACTTAGTACGGCCAAAGTCTGGATCAGCGTAAAGGGTAGAATTGATCCGACGCTGCTGCTTGTCGTGTGCTGTGTAGCCGTGGCCAGGGCCATGCTGCTACTTCACACGGGCGAAGCGGGTATAAATACGCAGGGTAACAATGATCGGACGCCACTCTCGTGCGCAACGGAAAAAGGCCATGCAGCCGTGGCCGGGGCCATGCTGCTTGTCGGGTGCTATGCAGCCGTGGCCAGGGCCATGCTGCTACTTCACACGGGCGAGGCGAGTATAAATACGCAGGGTAACAATGATCGGACGCCGCTCTCGTGGGCAGCGGAAAAAGGCCATGCGGCCGTGGTGAAGCTACTACTGGAGATGGGTAAAGCCGATGTCAACGGGAAAGATAAGAGTGGTCAGACGCCGCTCTGGTGGGCAGCGGAAAAAGGCCATACGGCCGTGGTCCAGCTGCTACTCGAGACTGGTAAAGCCGATGTTAACGCGAAAGATCAAATTGGTCATACGCCGCTTCTGCGGGCCGCCTGGAACGGCCATACGGCTGTGGTCCAGCTACTACTCGACACGGGCAAAGCCGATGTCAACTCGAAGAGTGTGTTTGGTCAGACGCCGCTCTCGCGGGTCTCTCTACGGAACTATACCCCTATAGTTAAGCTACTCCTCGGCACGGGTAAAGCTGATATTAACGTGAAGGATAATGATGGTCGGACGCCGCTCTCGAAGGCCGCCGGGGGTGGCAGTACGGCCGTGGTCCAGCTGCTACTCGACACGGGCGAAGCCGATATCGATGTGAAAGATGATAATGGTCGGACGCCGCTCTCGTGGGCCGCCGGGGGTGGCCATACGGCCGTGGTCGAGCTGCTCCTCGACATAGGCAAAGCCGATGTCAGCGTGGAGGATGAGGATGGCCGGGCGCCGCTCTCGTGGGCAGCTGAGAGAGGCAATATGGCCGTGGTCCAGCTGCTCCTCGACACGGGAAAAGCCCATGTCAACGCGGAGGACGCGGATGGTAGGACGCCGCTCTCATTGGCTGATCAGAATGGCCATAAGGCTATTGCCAACCTTCTACAGCTTACCCCATCTTCATTAGCATCTCTGATATGCTGACAAATTCTCGGGCGAGGAAGAGAAAGCCATTCTAATTTGGAAGGGTATCATAACCAAACATAGGGTGCCAGACTCGCTCGAGTACAAAATATTTTGCGGAGCAAGGAATCGTCCACGGGTGCTGTTGCTGCTTACCCATACCGGCTTATGTACGTAAGATAGATGGATGGCAGCCATTCCTGGCAGACAATTGTCTGATTGAAGACGCACAAGAAAGTTGAATGACACAATATCGAAAATAGACGAATTGGTAGTTATGCGAGAAGGCACAGTTTCCTAGGAGGTATTAGCTTCTTAGGAGCACGCGGTCGGTTTCTAGAAAGTATCCGAATGGTCTCTCTAGGACTAATGAGATCTCTATTCGCTAGGTGTAGTCCACGGGTGTAATGGCACACAGGGATTTTAAGCGCCTCAAAAAGGCGCATCTGCTCAGTGCAGACGAGCGGCTTAATATTGACGCCATCGTGGAAAGTAAAATGCATCAGGCAAGCGAGGGCACCTTGATTTCTCACTATAGTATTGATGAGCTAGTTGATCTATAGACATGTGATATTGTGAAAGCTTTGAATGTATCCTTTATTTAGAGACGAAAATTGAACGCGTTCATTGGGCACAGGTACAGGAAATACAGCAAGCGAATCCAACAAAGAGCTTCTGGCGCCAAGCCCAGTCGACTGTCAGCCTAATTGCCCGTTTTCCGCATTCGAGATCGAAGAGACGCTTGCGCCGCTTGAGTCATTAGATCTTTCTCGACAGTTGAAGCACCTTGTTCTTTCAAGTTTGAAGGCGCTGTGTCGAGAAGACGCTTTGCGATAAATGTAACATCTAAAACAATCAGTGAGTAGTAAGGTCTTAATCGTCCGATTGCAAGAATAAATAGCAACATGCAATACGGTTTGAATAGTGAAAGTACCTCTGCTGAAACATGAAATAGATTCAGATGAACTCACCTCTCGTTATCTTCTTCCCCCCACATTCCTCTCGGAGTAAGCCCATAGAAATTTTTTCGATTCTTGCCAGACCCTTTTCATCCATTTCTCGAACCAAGCCAAGCGTAATCTCACTCATATTAACCTCCCTGCCATGTAATGCAACGCGGTGTTGCCATCCATATCCTTTGCTCTGACATCAACACCTCCCCATTCCAACAAAACCCGGATGGTGGCCTGCTGCGCCAGTTGTTGGGCGACAGTCATTGGAATTGGCGAATTGTGAAAGCCCACCTCCTCGGGGTTCGAGAAGTCCATGTGAACTGACTCAGCAGTCGATGGGGCCTCCAGCTCGAATCTGGCGTGCGGGTGCAGTGTATGCTCCTTGCTACATCAGAATTGCGAATCATAATTTGGTGGGCTGTGGAAGGCAACGTAGCGATATGAAGCAATGTGTGTCCTAACGACGTGGTTCCTGCAGAGTCGTATCCTCCAGGAATTAAAGCCGCTAGCCACGAGAAGCTCTGGATTATGGTGCGCAGTTGCGATGGACATTGAAGACCGGTATGCGCAAATTCGCATCCAGCTGGGGGAGAGACAACAGATCAACTAGGCATCTCTGGACCCTAGAATCATTCAAATCACAACGAGCACTGCCATAAGATAATGGCTGGGGAGCGACGATTGGAGCAGCATAGGGGCGATAGTTAGGCGAGTACCCACAGGTAGGAGCAGATGACGGAGCATAGTCTGCTGACCCGCTGCGATGGCCTTGTGAATAGGAGAGGATGTAGACAGAAAGGAGATTGACCAGTTCGCATCGTCAATTTGATTGCTTCTCGGCCAACGATACTTCCTGCAACCATGCAGATTCATCGGCGCCAGCTGCAGGTAAAATATCGAGGATCTCCAGATTACCAACCCCGGCGGCAGTTTCTAGCGCTGTCAGAGCCTTTTTTAGAGCAATCTTTGACCTGGAACATTTGGCTCCGTCCAAAATCGGGGAAAACCATGACTGTGTTCATCAAGTTCCGTCTGGGTCAAGGGGCACAATTGATGGCTTATTCCTTTCTGTTGTGCATTTGCTAAGACAAAGGCCCGAGACGTACACACCGCGAAGCTAGTAATATCGTCTTTGAAATGGCGGCCACGGATGAACCGGACTGAGTAGTCTGCCATATCATAACGATATAAGCCATTGGGATCTGCTCCTGCGGCCAAGAGAAGACGGGTGTTGCGTGGCAGATGAGCGTCAGTGGCAGATATGATAGGCGATAGGTATGAAGGCACGGGCATGACTCCATTCGGCCCTAAGTATTCTAGTTGAACCTGTTCCCGCTCGGTTGCATCTTTCTTTTTCTGCACTTAATGCGGCATGACGAGCCAAAAAGGCTTCCAGTAGAGCGGAATCTGCTTTGGCTGCAGCGCGGATTATAGGGGTCTCTTGATCAGGGGAATCATCGAGATCTTCCGGTTACTTCGTACATGACACGGGAAAGAGATTAGAAAGGAATGACAGGGCGGGTTCTTTGATCTTAGATATGTTCACAGTAATCTTCAAGGATTTGGGGCGCTAAACCCAAAAAGCAAAACTAACCAGAAAAGGAAATTCACAGTCCCCGAATAACCATGGATTACAGTACTAATTACAGACGTAGACTACTGGTATAATTCCTCTGCACGGAGTCATGTACCGCAGGTTCTTTGTTAGATTCGTAACATTCTCGACATTCTCTGCTCCTTCCTTGTCTTCTTGACAATAGGGTTAATATCCGATAGTTTCGAAACGAGGCCCTGCTCCCGTCTGGGTCGGGACGGCCCCAAAAAGGGAATCGGAGTGATATATAGCTGGTCCTATAGATGAACCCTTCCAGCTTTATAATAAGTCTGCATCCATACACTTGCTTTCTTTCTTTGACTTCAAAAGCCAACTTTGACTATGACCACACTCGCCGAACTCTCTCCGAGGCTATTATTGTCAATATCCGACCATCTTCCACTTGTTGATTTTATTTGCTTTTCCCTTTGCAATCGTCGACTCCTTGCACTGTCTCTGAGACAAACAAACCGGCTGCCTCGCACAAAAGACGATAACCTCTCCATCTTGATCCGGTTGGAAGGAGATCTTCCACGGTACTTCGCTTGCGATGTTTGCAACCTCATTCATCAGTATGATGGATCTGAGACTTTTGGGCTCAGTGGATTAGCTCATGAAAGAACTTGCCAACTCTCATGTGTGGGGGAGTGGTTTGGGATGTCGTTCGTTATGAGAACCCATCCTGGCACCTATTCAGCAAACCATCTTTCTTTCCTCCAGCTAAAGATTGCTATGAGGAGGTTTTACTATGGTCCCAGGTTTGGGATCAGTACTGATTCTCTATCCGATACACAAGTGCGCCACGCTATACACGCAGACAGAATCTCGCTATTCTCAACGGAAGCACAAATCTGTCCTGAGCCCCTTGGCCTTTGTATCAGGATGCCCGATATAATGCTCGTTGGAACACCGAACAATTTGATTTATTCGATCTCTGCATATTGGGGTCCTCAATGCAGGTATGACCCATGTCCACACACCCGCGCTGCTTCGTCGGCTGGACGGTTGTATCCTCTTCCATGCGATCCTCACTCGGACCCATGTCCACACAATCTTCTTGTCGACCCGTCCTCACATGACGGAGAGAAGGCCTCTTTCGCCCATACCTGTCACGAGTGCAATACGGATACCCAGATTGAAATCATTGAATTTGACTCCAAAATAGCTGTCATCATGAAAAGGTGGGTTAACCTGGGCCCTGGCCTTACGAAAGACGACCTATTGTGGAGGAACCATGTCCGGTTTGGACGACATGATGGAGATGGCCCGAAACAGAGTGCTCGCATGTGTTTTGAAGACATGGCACCTCAATCATTCGAGGATTTACGGTTCTCTTAACCTGTCCTATCTCAGAGACCAGCGATGCAACAAAGTCATGCCTTTCGTTGCAGGACTGAACATTGGTTACAGCTCATACAAAAGGCCTTCAAAGAAAAGATGAATTGAATTCCTGCGATCCTTACTACGCCTCGTCTTTTTGAGATTCCTATTAGCTGTTTCCTTCTAAAGAAGAAGATATTTATATCTATAACCAGGGATGGTTAACTACATAGTGTCGATAGAAGCAGTGCATGGGTGCTAAAGGAAGGAAGGAACGCCCATGGCCATGTACAGATCTGTAATGATATTGAAAAGCTACAAACACAAGGTTCTATCATATCAAGTGCTTCCAGCAAGAAAATGCCGGGAAATGTCTAGACTGTTCAAAATCCACCAGAATTGCCACCGGCATACCGACGCGCCAGTTAGGTAAACACAATTTGGAATCGAAGGGAAACCCAAAGTCCCTTCATCTAACTATAAGACAATTATTTAAGGGTAGCAGGCATGCTGGTCTTGGCCTTTTCCGCGGCCAAATCCACTGCCTTGCGCAATTTATCCTTCTTGATGTTCTTGAGGTAAGCGAACAGGACGATGAAAAGAAGCTCCATCCTTTCCGAAAGTCAGTACAATCAGATGTTAATTTAGAAACAGAAAACATACCTCTCCTTGGTCATCATCAGCAGACCTTGGACCAAAAGACCCTTCAGAATCTGTGGTCCAATACCCTTGAATAGGGAAAAGAGACCCTCATTATCAACAATGTGCTTCATGACCTCACCAAAGGTCTTGAAAGGCTTGCCATTCCGGCTGGGCGGTGGGCGAGACTGCAGTCCAACCTTGGCGACGATCAGAGGCTGGGTTGCGATCGTGGCCAAAGCCTTGGACATGGCACCAAGCACTAAAATAATAATTAGCAAGCCATTCTCGACCCGCAGAATTGCCCCTACTCACGGAATGCCTCCCAGGGCTTGAGGTTGTTCTTCCCCGGGAAGAGAACATCTTTTAGACGCTGGTATGCGCCATAGGTGATGGCCGGGTTGACAACCAGGATCAAGCTAGCCTTCAGACCGCGCCACAGGCCGCTCCAGCCGTCCTCGCTGTCCACCACCTCCCGACCCGTCTCGATCAACCCCTTCTTCTCGCCCTTCGGCTGTGTCTGTTGCCGGGTTGTGATAACGGCAACCGGGATGGTGAAAAGCTGAGCCACAGCACCGGAGACGGCGCCCAGGGAGAGCTCAATTGCTGTGCCGGGAGCCTGTGACGGCTTGGCAGAAGCCATGTAGAGCGTTCTTACGACGCTGTACCAATAGAAGTATGCGAAGTTTGTTGAGGCCACACCTAGAAGAGCTCCAGCCATTCCCGAGTACAGACCATTATAACCCTCCTTCTCCACGATCTTGGTGATAGCATCCATGGTCGATTCATAATGTTCGAGGTCGTCGGCTCGCACGGTTCCGTTCTTCTCTTTGACTTGTACTTGTAGTTTCGTCTTGACTCTACAGAGCGGGAGCGATAAGTCAGCGGGATTCGATCTGATAAGTTTTATCTGGGACCTCACAAGTCAAGTGGGTACACCATCGCGTTTGCAAGGACGGCTCCTGTCGCGCCCGCCACGGCGCTACCCCATGGCGACAGCGCAGGTTTGGATTGACCAGCCATGATGTGGACTGAGGGTATTCGAAATCAAGTGGATGCAAATAGGAATATAACCTGGGGAGATCGATTCTCCTAGCCGGGCGACAGGAGAAATATTGGGCGGGGCTCTACACTGCTTGGCTCCGAACAGCGGAGAGGGTGAAATGGAAGAGAGAGTGCAATGGAGAAACACTCAGAGATTATGGTCATACCGAAGTCACCCGAACAATAAAAAAAGAGACCGAGCTCATGAGCCGGAATTCACAAATGCAAATGCACCTCGGCGTTCTCACCTTAAAACGAGCCGAGGTCCACTTCGGAGTGAGGTCGGTATGAGCTTATGTCATGACTCCCATTCCACCATGTGTTTAGTTACTTCGCTTTTAGTTTCTGAAGATGTAGTCTCTAGTGCTTTTTTTTTGTTATATTGTGTATTTGTATGAGATTAATATAATAATAATTATCAAAGATGTTGATCTCTACAAATCCAGGTCTCGGAATATCCGGAACTAACATTGAAGTGGCCTTCTCTCGGCTCAGCCGAATCCGGTAATTTACTTGCTGTTCGATCTGATTACCTGCTCCACGACTAGTCAACCCAAGTATGTCTAGACCATCCACGCAATCCTTTATATCTGAAGCATTGGTATATTTTTATTTCTTTTTCCACTTACATCTGAAGCTAATGATTCAATAGAGCGCTGAAGATGCGGTAGCCGCAGCGACCTCCAAGAAAGCGGCATTGGAGGCAGCTATCAATGCCGCCGAGCATTACATGAAAGCGCTGCACCTGGCGCCCGCCGACGATAAAAAGCTACTACACGCAAAATGCAAGGAATTGCTGTCCAAAGCCGAGAAGATCAAGGCCGCTGCTGACTGGCAGTCGGCTGCTCGTGCGGGGCCCCAGAAAGCCTTCCCTAGCCTACGGCCGCCGGCATCCACGCGGAAGCTCACCACCCGTGAAGAAATCATCATCCTCGAGGGCGCCAAGCTCAACGGCTATATCTTTCCACCATGGAGTCACCCACCACTTCAGGATGAATTTGTATATAAAGGGCAGTCTTTTACGTATGTGGAGAACATGGCCCAAATGCTGATCTGTTCTAACCGGGTTTAGGGATACGCCTGATTTACACCTCTCTGAATGCCAGAGAGAAATTTTCGCAGGCTGGAAACGGCCACATGATCTGTTATGGGCAATGAATGAGGCCAACCAGGAGCATGGTGTAGTCGATCCAGTTATGTCGGCTTCGGGGAAAACAGACCTCGTGCAGGATGTCTTGACAGACTGTTCAGTGGTCGCGAGCCTCTGTGCCACGACATCTCGATCGGAACGAGGTCTAGGGCAGGTACGGACTAATTTGACCCCACGTTGAGGAGCCCTCAAAGCTAATTCGAACAGCATGCATCACCAACACTGTACCCATGCGGTGAGGATAAGAGCCCGATACTTTCGCATTCTGGGAAATACATATTTCGCTTCTACTTCAACGGATCTTTCCGAAAGGTCGTGATAGATGATCGATTGCCATCGTCGAAGACTAGACGCTCACTCCATGTGATCGATCGCAATAACTCGAACTTTTTGTGGCCTGCTCTTGTGGAGAAGGCCTACTTGAAGGTCCGTGGAGGCTATGATTTCCCAGGAAGTAACTCAGGGACCGATCTTTGGGTGCTTACTGGTTGGATTCCGGAACAAGTATTTTTACACCACGACGATTCGACCTCTGATGAGATTTGGGGGCGTTTGTACAGTGCCTTCTGGCATGGTGATGTGGTTTTGACTATCGGCACCGGAAAATTGACTGAACGCGAACAACAAGGCCTGGGGCTAGTGGGCGAGCATGACTATGCTATCCTGGATTTGAAGGAAGTCCAGGGTCGTCGTCAGTTTCTTTTGAAGAACCCGTGGGCCGGTGCAGAACCCCATATACAAAGCAGTCTTACGGCGGGTCTCGGCTCACTCGGCCTGGATGATAAACCTCTCCTTTCCCCAGGAACATTCTGGATGGACTGTGAACAAGTTCTCCAAAATTTCGAGAATCTTTACCTTAACTGGAATCCTGGTTTGTTCAAATATCGCGAGGACATACATTTCACTTGGGATTTGTCGCATGGTCGAGTTATCGCTGGCTGCTTCGTCAAGAATCCCCAATTTTCCATCTCCAGTGATTCAGGAGGAACGGTCTGGCTGCTGCTCGGGAAGCATTTTAAGACAGACCATCAACAGTTCAGTTCTGGGGAATCGGAAAATGGAATAGGCTTTATCAGCATCTACATCTTTCAAGCAGACGGCCGAAGAGTGTCTCTCAGTGACGGTGCCCTCCATCGTGGACCATACGTGGACTCTCCCAACACACTTATGAGGCTGGAAATGCCTCCCAAGTCAACGTACACTGCAGTGGTCTCGGAGCAATCACTCCCGTCATCCACCCAGAATTTCACACTCTCCGCATTTTCAACTGCTCCTGTGGCCGTGGCACCCTCGCTAGATAAATACCTATGCTTGACCAAGGCAAGTGGTTCATGGACGGCAATGACAGCGGGTGGGAATGCCGAGTCACCTCGATACCACTCCAATCCACAGTTCAGTATACGAATTTCCGAACCGACAGACGTCTCGATATTGCTCGAGACCACTGAAGCGGAGCTAGCGACTCACGTGAAAATCTTCTGGTCAAACGGGCAGCGTGTATCGCGCGTGCGTAGCCGAGACATCATTGCAGATAGTGGCGATTACCGTCGCGGATGCGCACTGGCCGAGACCAAATCCCTGGACAGAGGCACCTATACCATCGCCTGCTCCACCTTTGCACCTGACCAGCTTGGCCGCTTCACGTTATGGATTTCATCCACGATCCCGTGTGTGGTCCAGCCCTTGGTTTCCGAGTCTGCTGGCCGGCGCGCCGTACTGTCCGAAGTGGGTGTTTTGTCTCCGGGCAAGGACCGGATGCTGGCATCACTGCGGGTCCCTCGTTTGACACGGATCCGACTTATTGCGAGGAATAAGCGGTCCACGGTCGGCTTTCGCGCTGTTGCTCCGTCTCCGGTGCTGATGACCGTGGAGCTGGGCCAGGGGCCATACAAGGAGATACTGGCCACCTCGGAGGATGGAACTCATAGCGATGCTGCGTCCGGGGTACGAGTTGATGACTTCGATTTGTTACCCAGTGCCGAATCACGCTGTGTATGGATTGTTATTGAGCGCATAGGGGGTCCGGGAGGGCAGGTGGAGGATCATTTTGAAGTGGAAGCATTGGCAGAGGAGAGAGTGGAGATTGGAAAGTGGGCGATTGAAGATGAATGATACCCAGTACAGTCAGAAATACACAGTAAATATCATGAAATAGTTTCCAGTTTCATAGAATCTCGAGGCCAGAGTAGATAAGATCCGATAGCTCGGCCCCCGCACACGGGCGGTGGGAACTCCGCGAGCTCCAAACGTCATTTGTTCACCGCATGCGTCTTCTCCTGAACACGACAAACCTCCTGAACCATGGCGAGTAACATACCAGCTGGACTCCGATCGGCAGACATCGGGCGATTTGCAATCAGGGCAACTCAGATCGAGAAGGCTAAACCTGTGGTTGCCTACTGGTGTGAGTCGCAAGACCGCGCACGGCGCAACTGAACATTTGAGCTGATTGAACTCCAATTATGTAGGCAATTTCCATATTGTAAACCAGATTATTGAAAGGGGACTTCACAATACCGACGATGAGATCAAACTCTACACGACGAACCTCGTGGACAAGCTGGAGCAGGTGAGTCGGGCTCGTCACGCTCGGTCCCTCTATAGTGGCCTATGTTCCGCACTCCGTGCCTGAGACATAGCAGCTGATGGCATTGGATTGAAACAGTTCAAAGTAGAAAACCCAGAAGATGATACAGTGACAGACACTGTTGCGGCGAGAGCCTATATCGAGCAATTCGGATTGGAGGTCTTCAGCCGTGCTGAAGCCGCTATGAATGCCAACAAAGTCACAAGGTGAGCTCTCCATGTGGTTATTTGAGCTACAAACGGCTAATTACCCAAAAGGCAAACAGCAGATACTTTCCAGGCAGCAGCCACGTTCCTTGAACTTTGTTCAATCTGGGGATCCCTAGACCCAGAACTTGCTGGACGGATCAAATTCGCCAAATTCCACGCGGTCCGGATTGTCAAGGCTTTTAAAGCCGGCGAGGATCCCAACATAACAAATCCCGCACCAAAGCAGGAAGAAGAACCCGTCGATGATCCAGACGTTCAGGCATTTGATGAGTCGGTAGCGGAGCAGGCCTCCAAGCCAAGACAAGCCTCTATCGAAGAGATCCCAGACGAGTCCGACCGTTTCGGACGAGAGCTTGCTCGGAAATCCACTCTCGATGAATCGCTTCATCCATCACGTACATCGTCAACACCTCGTCCCCCGCCCGAGATCCCTTCTGTTCCTCGCAACGCACCTGGTTCTCCCCCGCAATCGATGGATGTCGATGATTCCAACACAGGTGGCTTAGAGCTCCCCTCAACTCCAGCGGCCATTGGCGGTTCGCCCTCGGTACGTAAGCTTCCAGATACCCCGACTGCATTCCACTCCTTCCCTCCCCCGGCTGAGGGCCCATCCGTATCCACGCCAGACCCAGCTTCTTTTTACGATACCCCAGGTGCTAGCGCTCCTATCCCGCCTCCGACTGTCCCAACGTTTGTTCCGACCCCAGCTGCCAATGCGCCGGTCGCACCGGCTCCATATGTTCCGTCACAACCATCACACGGTCTAGACGATAACACTGTGCAGTTGGCGCAGAAGCATGCCCGTTGGGCGGTCTCTGCTTTGACTTTTGACGATGTTGACACTGCTATTAAGGAGCTCAGAAACTCGCTGAAGTGTCTAGGCGCATCATGATTCTATTGGGTTTTTGTGATCTCACCTTTGTTTACTCTTCCAGTTGTTAAAGCACTACGAATATACCTTGCTTTGGCTATTATGAAATGTATTGGCTTTGACCAGTGTAACTCTTCCGTTTTCAATGGATCTGTCTGATATTTATATTGAGTTTCCCTCCAAGGCTCCGCTAGGTAATTTCTTCGCCCTGAGCCTGATCGACACCTGAGATATCACCATGTCTCGTCCATTCATTCTTGCGAAATTTGATAGACAGGATAATAGCTTGTCGAGTCCTGGATTGGGTGCCACAGGCATGTGTACGGGAGGGATCTGGCACTCAGCTAGCAAGCACCCAAGCCTCCGCCACCCCATCACTACTTGGCGGAATGGCCAACGCCATACAGTACACAATAATTGGTGCTGCAAAGGTAGGGCTGAACATGGAAGAGGTGTGGGTAGGTTGGTTGACCTACGATGATTTCGCAGAATTCATGCAGAGACCTGCTTCCATTAGAGAATTAACCTTACTACGGATTGAACAAGATCATCTCCACTCTCTGACTCCACTGTTCCAATATTCAAAGGATGTTTGGATGTGGAATTGGCTCCAGGGCTCTGTACTTTGATCACTAAGAAGTGCTATCACCTTGCGATATAGGTAGAAGTATTGTATCAGAAATCATATTCTGCTAGAGTCTAACATTTCATGCACTTCTAAATCCACTAGACTCCGATGCCAAGTTTTCATTGCGAACGATCTAAATCTGGTGGACCTCTAGCGGACCATGGCCTCTAGGTTAGGCTCACAACCGACAGCAAGCATCTGATGACGACTGCAGAGAATCCCCTCCAACCAACACGCTCCGATTTCTTTCCTGCGTCGATGGGGGAACATCTAGCCCGGGATTCCCAGTGAAGAAGTTTACCGGCTTGAGACCAACAAGCATCCGATCCATCGGCATAACCGGCCAGTCTTCGATTCGCGGATTATGAGTCGACCCAAACGTATGCCAGACGACAATATCTTCATCACGGACAGACGTCTTACTACCATCGGTCTTCCGCCGCGTAATCGCCGAATGAATCCCCTCTCCACCGGTCGACTGCATCGTGTGCCGACCAGCAGGGAACATCTCTTCGTCGTCATACCGGGTGACCCAGACTGCGTGCGCGGCGTACTCGGATCTATGGGCGTGATAGGAGTCCGGGCGCGCGAGGAGCATTTGGCTGTAAGACGGAAGGAGTTTGAAGCCCACTGGTGTTCCTGTGACGGGGTTGATGGAATCCTCGTTGATGATTTTGAAGGTGCGGTTTTTGGAAAAGTCGAGGTCGAGCCCGGTTTCCTCGGTTATAATGTTCGAACTGGTGGTGTATCCCACACCGAAGGGATTGTGATCGCCGACAGACATGGCGTGCGACTCTTCGACCTGTAGCGAGTTTTGGACGTTTCCGTCAACCCAGGGGTCCATCCGGAGGCAGAAGAGGTGTTGGTGATAGGGGGCTAAGACACCAGGGGCGACAATAGTGCCATAGGGGACTTTATCGTTGATGTTGATAGGGCACGTGGATAGGATGCCTGTAGCGCGGACCTCGTAGTGGATGGACGCGTCTTGACTGAATTGAAAGGCAAAGATGTATTCATAGTTGCTGACGGTGATGATAGTTTGCAGCACTAGGATGCGCGCGCGAGCTACTACAGCGTTCTGCGTGCGGAAGTTGGTATGTTTCCAGAGGATGCCGTCGTCTTGTTCGTGGCAGCAGACCACGTTGGGCAGTTTTAGGGGTTCTCCGGAAGAGGTGTTGTGCCACGCATCGAAGTACTTTATCAGTCCGAGGCAGTCACATCCTAGACGCAGGTTGTTTGCATTAACACCTGCGCCATCGCTCCCCAAGTCGAAGGCTGCCTTTCTTGGATAGGGAGCGCGTGGGTCGCCATAGGGCACGAACATCTCAGCAAGGGAGAGACGGTAAAAGAGGCTCCGGCCATCGTAGCGGATATCATGTAGCGTGAGCCCTTCGCGGTAATTGAATCCCACACGCATAGTCCATTTCTCCCAAGAAATTTGGTTCCCTTGCGTGCTAAACGAAGGACCTTCGGGCTGGACGACTTGGTAGGGCTTCGTTGTCTTGCGCGGTGGCGGCCGCAGACTGGGGTGATACTCGCTATCCACCGTGGAATGGATTCGGTTAATATCAAAAGGCCGGGCTTGATCACTAATCCGCTCATCTTGGGAGGATGGCAGATAATAGATTTTAGTGGCCTTTAGTTCTTCGGACACCTCTGCGCACAGATCCAGGGGGTATGCATAGTAGTTGGCGTCAGGGTTATCTAGAAGCCGGAGGTAGAACCAACACTACAACTTCCGTTATTCTTCGAAACAGGATAAATAAGGCGATAATTACTTACCATCGAAATTCTTTCCGACATGTCATTCATCCCATCTGTTCCATAGGCCCATGGCTCGACGATTACCGTCGAGTTGGCGGGCAGCTTGAGCTTCTTAATCTCGTCCTGCACTTTTGGGTCCGCCAAACAAGCCGATTCAACTAGGCGCATATAGTCCGCGTCAATGTACGAGTGTCTTCCCACAAGATGCTCGTTCTTGATTACTTGCTTGCTATCCAGGTCCACTAGAAGCTCAATCAACTGGTTTTCGCCCTTGTCGCTGCGAAGGACCACCTGGACACGAGAAATGCGGGCTGGCCGAGTGGTGGGTGGGAGGCCGCGGTGCTCATTCTCTAGAAATGGCAGCATCTCTAGCTTTGCGGGCTCCTTGAGGGTAATGAATCGGAATACTGGTGACTGTCCGGGGAAATGAGCGCGAACAATGGCCGTTACCTGTGATAATCTCGTCGGTCAGGCTCCAAGGATGAGCTAAGCTGTAAGGCTAAGCTGTAGGACGGTGAATGATTCTCACCTTGGAGATCTCCGCTGGAGAGAGGGGGTCGAAAGGGTGCATGGTGGTCATTTCGAAGAACAAGCGCCAACAGTTAGACTATGTCTGAGAGTATAAAGTCACCAAAAGCGAGAATTAATGATTTCTCTTAAATAGGCTGATGCTCCAAGCCAAGGCCTCTAGGTGAATGATCGCTAAGGTTAAGAATAAGCGGTGGGCTGGTGGGCTACATCCGCTAAGGGTAGGGACAGCCGGTCTTAGAACTTGAATCTCTAAAGGTTAGCCTTTCGCCTTTGGAGTGAAGGATGATAATCGCCAAAGGAAGGAGCCAGCGATCCGGTTTTCCGGCTTTTCCTTTCCATTTAGAGCCCTGGAGATTCAATTGTTCTTCCTTAGGAAGACTGCACGGTTCCCCGCAAAACCTGACCTCTTAGATCCATTTATTATTTAGGTAGACCCCGAAAGGGTTATTGTAATGCGACATGAAGCTTGAGAAGGCGCTTTTAAAGAGTCCGACCCGGTGGACATACAGTTAAGTTATTGACTCGATAGCATACTTCTCTTTGCCAATATTACTCAATCATCTCAAATTGTACTTGTTTCCCAAAGGCTTTCATACCACCTTCGACGCCCAATATGTCTAGAGCCCTACCTTTCACGGTCAGTATCTCTCATTTAACTCCATTATCTTGCTAAACTCCTCCTTCTGCAATGTAGCTGGACACACCGTCCCTACTCCATGAGGCCTCCCTGCTAGATGGCAACTGGGTGCAATCTAAATCCGGTCAAATGTTCGACGTCGAAGGTATAAACCAAATCGAGCCATCTTTATCCTATCATAGGAAAACAGCCCCTTCTAACCAACAGTTACTATATAGACCCTGGCACAGGCAAGATTTTTGCCTCCTGCCCAACCAACACCGTCGCCGACGTAGACGCCTACATCAAATCTGCACAGCGCTCATTCCTTACCTACCGAGCCACAAACCCGCGCGAACGCGCAAAGATGCTGCTGAACTGGCACGACCTGATCACCCGATCCAAGAAAGACATTGCAACGCTTGTTGTGTACGAGACCGGCAAGCCGATGGCCGAGGCTCTCGGCGAAGTCGAGTACGCGCTAGGCTTCGCATGGTGGTTCGCCGGCGAAGCAGAGCGCATCCGCGGATCAGTTGCGCAGCCTTCTATCTCAGACAGACGGAATTTCGTGATCAAGCAGCCGATCGGTGTCTGCGTGGCGCTTGTGCCATGGAACTTCCCTGTTGCAATGATCATTCGGAAGGCTGCGGCGGCGTTGGCTGCGGGCTGTACCATTGTCATTAAGCCGTCGCCTGAGACGCCGCTGAGCGTATTAGCCTTAGCGGATTTGGCGCTGCAGGCGGGATTCCCACCGGGTGTGATGAATGTCTTGTCGACGGATAGTGTCCATACCCCTGGTGTGAGTGAGGCGCTTTGCAAACATCAACTTGTCCGCAAGGTGACGTTTACGGGAAGTACGACGGTTGGACAGCTTGTTGCGCGGCATTGCAGTGAGGGGTTGAAGAAGGTTACGCTGGAGCTCGGGGGAAATTGTCCATTTATTGTCTTTGACGACGGCGATTTGGACCAAGCGTTGGCGGCGGTGATGGTGTTGAAGTGGCGGACTGCTGGGCAGGCGTGCACGCATGCAAATCGGGTATACGTGCAGAGGGGTGTGTACGACCGGTTCTTGAGCATGCTCGTTGATGCAACGAAACGGCTTCGTGTGGGACATGGCGCAAATCCTGAGACTACGATGGGCGCGCTAACGACTAAGTCTGGACTTGCGAAGCTGGAGCGCCACATTGCGGATGCTGTTGCGAAGGGTGGGAAGGTCGTGCTGGGGGGGCATCCACTAGAACACCTGCAGGGGAACTTCTTCCAGCCGACAATCATCTCTGGTATGTCGTCGGGCATGTTGACTACGCAGGAGGAGGTATTCGGCCCACTGCTTGGACTGTATCAATTTGATACCGAGGAGGAGGCTGTCCGCATGGCAAATGACACGAACATGGGACTGGCCTCGTACTTTTTTACCAAGGATGTCAGTCGGACTTGGCGATTGTTGGAGAGTCTGGAGGCAGGCATGATCGGTATGAACACTGGTACGTCATGCATCAGAATTCTGATTTTCGCAACTTGATACTGACGGAGCTCAAGGTAATTCGTCGGCAGCAGAGTCTCCCTTTGGTGGTATCAAAGCGTCTGGTTACGGTAAGGAAGCCGGCAAGGATGTCGCGATCGAGGAATATCTGATCGCCAAAACGGGAACGTTGACGGTTGGGGCGATCGCATCGAAGCTGTAACGTTAGATAGCAGATAGCAGAGCAGAGTTGATATTACGCAATTAATTATTCTAAAATCACTCTCCCAGTAATATTTTACTTCCGTTATTATCTCCAGGGCTACTTAGCTCACTCAGAATGTTCGTGATCTGTGTATATTTCTAGAGATAGCAAAGATAGCAACAGCAGCTCTCTGGAGGGGAGGTCCTTCACCCCGCTATTTCCGTTTTGGGCTCGTTGGTACCTTCCAGATTTGGAGTCCTGCCAAGCATTTCCCCCCTTTTGGTTCTTGTCACGATAATCGCACATCTATCTGTGATGGTACGTTCAAACAGGAAGAATTCTTAAGCCCACAGTGTCCAGAACCTCTCTCCAGTCCCTTGTCTCATCTTCACCTAGCTTAGCCCAAATACTACGGACAGTTCCATACTGTCGATGATAGTTTCTCATACCGTACACTTCCAGCCGACTCCACCAATTGTCCCAACTGCGGCGCTCTTCCCCAACGGCCTCGCACGACGCCACGAACGCCGGCCACGTGATCGGCGCCGGAAACGAGGTGTGTTTGCCGAAAGAGACCTTCAAGTCTTCCGCTTCATTCATGGCGGTAAGGACCGCTTGCTGTTCTTGGTGAAGGCAGCTCCTAGCACATTGTTGGATGGAGCGGTAGTAGTAGATCAGAGCGGCGTTGTGGAAGGCTTTTGCCTGGGCTCGCGCGATATCCACCATATGTGCCTCTGCCTCTGAAGAGTCTATGGTCGAGAATAGTTCGGAGTTTATGGTGTACGATCCCAGGTCGTCTGCAAGTGTCTCGCAGGCCTCTAGGAGAGTTTGCGGGTACTCCTGTCCCTGGGATCTGTAGCAGGCGACATACTGCGAGAGGCGATAGATCCTAAAGATTGCCCCAGCGATCGATATCGTAATCCCGTAGAGAAACTCGATGCTAGGCTCTAGGGAGTGGAAATCCGCACCCCGTGGGACATAGTCATAGCCGGGCCATGGTTTGGGCGTCCGATGCGGGAGCGTCGTCTGGCCGAATAGGTGCAGCATCTTGCAGATATTATTCAGGAGACAGGTTTCGTGACTAACTAACATGGCGTAGTGTCTTGAGGCCTGTAGTTTGATCCCGGCCTCTAAATGGATCCAATGGTCGGACATGCCGCCGTCCATTATCTTGACGGACATTAGTTCAGACTGTGACATAATAATCCGGGATCAACTCACATCTGCGGATACAAGAGACAGTATTGCTGCCATGATATCTTTGTAAGGAGTCGACTTTGTTGCAAGCGTACTCTGGAGTGCAACGAGGGCGCGCTGCTTATGATGGCAGGCTAGTCGTTCGAGGGCTTCTTGATCAGCTTCCATGCTCTGCAAGTTGACAGCGGCAATAGATAAAACACCGTGGAATACTGCAACACTTGCTGAGTGAAGCTGATTCCAAGATTTCGGGAGGTCCAGTTGGGATGAGCCGTGGAGCGCAAGGGGGAGGTATACGGTCTTCCAGGGATTCCTTGGGTGAGACACCGGTTGCATCAGATGTACCACATGTTGCATATAGTGATGCATCAGCATCGCTGCTGTCGTATCCTCAGTAATAGTTGACGCCAGATCATGTTCAAAGAGTATAAACCCCAGGTCCCCAAGCGCGCTTTCCCGGGGTGAAGCATCACTTCGCTCTATCCAGTCTGGGCTTTGTGAGACCGTGACATCAACGCTTCGTAACGTTGTCGCAATTCCATTGCTGGTGGAGCAGAAATAAGAAGGTTGGGGAGCTAAACTCGTAGTAGTGCCAGTCCCTGTATTCACAACAGGAGGACCATCCGGGGAGTCCGTGGTCAGAGCTCCAGTGGGTGTCTCTGCCTGATTTCCGTTCATGCATACGTCTCTAGGTGGTACCATCGTGTCTACAGCTGACTCTGGCAATTGAGGCAATGCATCGGACGGGCTTTGATATGGCGAATCCACTATAAGGAGAATGGGACTGTTGATAGTGCGCTGGTTAGTCTCTTGCGAGCCACTCATGGTAGTATCACGGTGCTTCGACCTGGAAGGACTATCGCTATGTCTGGCAGATGCAGACTGCGTCTGAAAAACCGAAAAAGGCCCAACAGTTGTCGTTGCGGCAGGATCCGTCGCCGTTTTTTCGACTGTCGTCAGAGCTCGGGTCACCTCACTATCCGTCATCGGGGCGCAGGAACCTCTGTCTAGGATTTGTCGTCAGTATTTGCTTCTCATGCGCATGAGGATGCATTCCCACACGGACCTGACCGAATGCGCCGCCTGCTGGTGTTAGGGCCCGCGTTCCAAACCAGTCGTACGTCGTACCCCGCGCAGTTCAACTTTGCCTGCTCACATGCCTTGCAGGCGATGGGCCTTTCATCGCATTTAATCCGGCGTTTTCGGCAAGTCCAGCAGCTGAACGTCGCTGTGTCAGCTCAAATGGAGAATATGGCAATGGGACGAAGTTACCCTGTGTAAGATATTGACTTGACCGGTTTGGTCCTTTGCCGCCCCTCCAAGTCCCAGACGAGTTTTGCCATAGCGATGTAGTTGGCAATGAGCAGTGAGTTGCCGGTTTGGAGGCATTTTCATTATCAGGGTTAGAGAGCGGGGAATTGCTGGCGTTGGATATGATTGGCAGTAAATACGGGGAAACCTTGGAAGATACTTGATAAGAAGGAAAAGAGAAGATGTTAGTTAATTGCTCTGAGCATCCCTCCCTATTAATATTTTCCTAGATGCGAATTTCTTCTTAACTGGTCTGTTTTCCCTTTTATTGTCCCTCGTTAGCTCCTTCCACTTTAGTTCAGTCTTGTCCTCAAGATCAGCTTTAGCGGGGGTCTTTTTAACTCAGAGACCCTTGGAAAAATTTTAAAAAAAAAGATGGGATTTGTTTTTACTATTATTTAGCCGAAATGGAGGTATAAGGTCAAGCTCCGCCGCTTATATACTTCCAGGTATAATCTATGGATACACCCTCCCTTTCACACTCTTCGAAGATCAACACAAATATTATTCTCACCATGGACGGTCTCCAGTATACTACCAAGCACGATGTTACCATCGACGACGTTGTCACCCTAACTCAGACCTTGGTGCAGATCGACTCCTCAACCCCCGGATCCGGTTCAAATACAGCCGGCGAGACGACCATTGCGCAGTATATCTGCGCATGGCTTCAGCACCGCGACATCGAATGTCACTGGATCGAAGAAATCCCAGGGCGTCCATCGGTTATTGGTGTCGTCCGTGGATCAGGAGGCGGAAAGGCTCTCATGTTCAACGGACACACCGATACCGTCACCCTTCAAGGTTATGACGGGGACCCGTTGGCCGGCCATATAGTCAACGGCAGGCTCTACGGGCGCGGATCAGCCGACATGAAAAGCGGTATGGCAGCAGCAATGATTGCGACTGCCAGTGCTGCGAAGTTGAATCTCCGAGGTGATGTGATCCTCGCGGCCGTGGCGGATGAAGAATGCGATAGTATCGGCACAGAACAGGTGCTAGCGGCTGGTTGGCGGGCAGATGCTGCTATTGTTGCGGAGCCTACTGACTTCGCTATCATTAACGCCCATAAAGGATACGTTCTCCTCGAGGTTGACGTTCACGGTGTTGCCGCTCATGGCTCTCGTCCAGACCTCGGTGTCGATGCCATCTGCAAGGCCGGATACTTCCTGGTTGAACTGGATCGTTACGCTCAGAGTCTTCGGCTACGTTCTCCTACCGGAGTCGAAATAGACGCCCCAAACGTCCATGTAGGTATTATCAGAGGCGGCGCCGAAATCAACTCCTACCCTGCCAAATGCACAATCTCCATCGAGCGGCGCACCATCGCAGGCGAGACAACGACATCTGTGGAAAAGGAGCTACTTGCCATCCTAGAAGAGCTCACATCAACGGTTCCTGATTTTACCTTTGAGCTTCGCACGACCTCTTACCGGCCTCCTTACTCGATTGCATCTGATCATCCCTTTGTCAATCTCGTCGTTGAACACGCCCTGAAGACAACGGGCACGGCACCTCCAATTAAGAGCGAGACGTATTGGACCGACATGGCGTTGCTTTCCGAAGCAGGAATTCCGGGCGTGATCTGGGGTCCCAAGGGCCGTGGATTGCATTCGAAGGAGGAGTCGGTTGAGGTCGGATCTATTCGCCAACTTGCGGACTCGTTTATAGCAATCGCGGCGAGATATTGTCAGGATTGAGGATCTTATGACAGTTCTATATTCATTTTTGTTTCTCAAGGTATACTGCTACCCACGTAGCTAATTTGAATCCAAAGAGACATAGTTCTTAAAGCAGCGAGGCACCCTTAATACACCAGCAATTCTACCAGGGATCCTACGAGCAATTTGGAGCCAACCGTACTGCCTAGGTAGATGAAAAGACTGGTTGTTCCAAAGAATTCCGTAATCTAAACTGCTTTCCTTTGCGTCTCTTCTTCGAGTAGATACATATCCGGAGCACCCATTAAGTCTAGGCAAGCTGAGTCGGGTCCCCAGGGGGAGCCGAAGGCTGATATTCGGAAAAGTCATACTCAACGTCATAGTCCTCAGCGTCTACATCGCCATCAGAGAGTTCCACATCCTGAAGGTTCTCGCCCTCGTCCTCTTCCTCTGCCGTGAATCCATAGTCCTCCTTCTTCACCTTCTTCCAGGCAGCGATGGTTTGTTTCCGAGTAATATGGAATGGCAGCTTGGAGAGCGAGACGCACCCGTCCTGTGTAACTTCGACAGTTTGGCCAATGGAGCTGGCGGTATCGGTGGCCTTGTCCATAAGGATGATATGGATGAAAAACACCATTCCGGGCTGTGCAACTACCTTCTGGCCTCGGACAAACATGGGGAAGTCCATCCAGGTAGGGGCAAATGTAGCGCCTAAGCTGTAGCCACAGGCATTAAATCGTTGGTCTTTGAATCCGTTCTCATCAGCCACTCGCGCATAGGCTTCGAATACCTCTTCAATGGCCCGGCCGGGCTTCAATGCGGCCATCGCAGCCTCCATCTGCAGGATATTGACTTCAAACATTCGTCGGGCTAGTGTAGTGACACCACCAATATGGATGGTTCGCATGAGACAGGCATGGTAGTGCTTGTAGACACCAGCATGTTCCAAGGTGAGTTGGCGTTCGATGGTTGATTTCCCGGCCGAATAGCGAGTCAAAACGGCCTTGTTCCCCGAGACGAGAATATTTTCATTTGCTGGGTCGTCACCACCACCTTCATAAACTGCTCCGACGATCTCTCGCCATAGGTCCCCCTCGTATGCTCCAGGCTTGGCGAGTTTCAACGCTCTGACGAGGGCAAAATCGGCCAGATAGGCTGCCTTGCGGATCTTGCGTAGTTCAGCTGGGGACTTAACAATCCGCAGTTCGCGAGTGAACAAGTTGCTGTGGTTGACCAAGCTACACAAACCAGCCACAGATCCCTCCAGCAATTTCCCAACCTCCAGGGTCAAAGTTGCAGAGTTGGGCTCATAGCCGATGCGTTTAGATGGCGAGTTGATGCCGAATTCTTTCAGAACAAGTGGCACCAAGGACACTGGATTGCTGCCAGCATCATCCGATCGTATCATGATATCGTCGTATGTCAAGACAGAAGTGTAGAGAGCCTGTCGAAGATCAGGCATGCGCGTTATCAATTTCTTCGAGCCATCCTTGTGGAAGTACATGGCTTGAAAGAAGACGTATCCGAAGGTGTCATATCCAGTGAGGTAGTAAAGGGTTTCTTGTTTCGTAATCAGGAAGCCCTCGAGCTCCTCTTGCTTCATAAGTTCGAGAGCACGTTGCTGCCGCTCCTCAAACTCTTTTTCGGAGAAATGCAGTGCCTTTTTGAACGGCTGGGGCTTCTTCAGGACGGCCATTTTGAGATTCTTTGCAAGGTAAATGTCAGGAGGATGGGTTGATTGCAGAGGGAGGAGGGAATCGTTCGGCCTTTTATCACTCCTTGATTTCCAAATCTATACTGGACGTGGTTGGGTCCTACAACTACGTATTTTGGGTATAGTACTACCCCCAAAGTATATCGTTGTCTCTTACTAAAGTTGCCAGGCAAGTCTATCTTGGAGCAAATCCGGGGTCTTACCTCGTCTAAGGGCACTGGCGAATGCGGTAAGAACCAGCGAGCAATACACTAGCCGCATCAGGAATGGACTACTCTGGAGACGAGGAGAAGAGGCTCCACCGTGTAAGGGCCGTTTTGTATGGCACGCCCCATTCGTCCTTAGGTGGGTCAGATTATGAAGCTAATGGTCTTCTATTAGAAACTACCTAGGTAGCTAAATCGGGTGATTAAGTCTACCTAGGGTCAGGTTGGCGTGCGTTATCCCCAGAACTCTTGGAGTTTTTGCGGGGTATCGCCTGGCCTATGGTTATATCCCGTTTTCTGAACCTTGGAATAAGGTTCCACGGAACCGTGGAAGGTTAACTGGTTACATATGGGATCATCGAGATAAGCTGACAAACATAGCAAGAACGAGCGTTCCGAATAAGGATTGGCCTTATCTTCGGGTTCAGTTGCATCTGATAGTGAATGGCCAACGTTTGTCGTTTGAAGACGTTCAGCGCTTTATACCACGCGAAGTACAACCTCCAGCTTGGCTTGCAGCTCCAATACACCCACCATTACTTATCACTTTACATACTCACTTAACCTCTCTAAGTCCTGCTCTCGTGTCCATCATGGCAATAGAAGATGATGAGAAGAAGGGCCAGCACGGAACCGACATTGCCAGTACTACGAGCGCTGATATCGTTCCCATTGACATGTCCGAGCATGGTACCATGAAGCGTGCCTTGAAGCCGCGCCATTCACAGATGATAGCCCTTGGAGGCTGCGTTGGTGTGTCCTCTACAAAACAGAATACGGGTCAATTTTCTAATACATTTCTAGGAACGGGCCTTTTCGTTGGCACCGGGGCAACGTTGGCTTTGGGCGGGCCAGCCTTCCTACTGATCGCTTTCATTGTTCTGATCTTTTTGGTTTATATCATTGTGACGGCAATTGTCGAGATGGTGGCCTATCTTCCAGTCGGTGGTGCTTCACTGTCGTACTACGGCACTCGGTACGTCTCTAAAAGTCTGGGCTTTGCGATGGGATGGCTCTATGTCTATTCTTTGGGCATCCTGGTTCCGTATGAAATCACGGCAGGTGCCTTGGTCATCGACTATTGGGATAGGTAAGAATCCTGGCACTTTGCATTATGATCCAGAAATAACAGTCTCTGCAGCCCGGTCAATGTAGCAGTTTGGATCACCGTCTTTATGGTCCTCATAGTCGGCCTGAATTTGCTGCCTGTGGAATACTACGGCGAGTCAGAGTTCTGGTTTTCGACCATCAAGGTCTTCACAATCATTGGGCTGTTGATCCTCTCAATTGTGCTGTTCTGGGGAGGGGGGCCTAAGCAGTCCGGCATCCTTGGCTTCCACTACTGGAAGGACCCTGGCGCTGTAAACACTTGGCTGGCCGACGGAGCAGCTGGCAGGCTCGTGGCATTCGTTCGGACACTTGTCCTGAGCGCGTTCCCTTTTACGTTCAGCCCGGAGCTACTTATTGCCACAAGCGGAGAGATGCAGAATCCTCGAAAGGACCTCGGAAAGGCCGCCAACCGCTTCTTTATCCGTCTCATTGTGTTCTACCTTGGTACTGTCCTGGCAATTGGCGTCATCTGTCCCTCCAGTGACAAAGACCTCGTTAGTAGTGGTAGCAATGCAAAGGCCTCTGCTTTTGTCGTTGGCATCAAGCATGCCGGGATCCACGGGCTTGGAAGTGTTGTCAACGCCGCAATCCTCACCACTGCCTGGTCCGCTGGAAACGCATATCTATACATGAGCTCGCGAGCTCTTTACTCTTTGGCAATTTCTGGCCAAGCACCCAAGATCTTCCTTCGCTGTACCAATAGAGGAGTGCCCTACGCTGCAGTTCTAGCATGCAGCTCCTTCGGCGTCCTGGCCTACCTCAACTGTGCTAGCAGCAGCTCCACCGTTTTTACCTGGTTCGTCAATATCACCAACACCTCTGCGTTCATCTCTTGGGTGTGCTGTTGCATGGTATACCTACGTTTTCGATCCGCCTACAATACCCAGGGCAAACCCGAGCTGCCCTACCGCAGCTGGATCCAGCCATATGGTGCATGGTTTGCTTTATTCTTCTTCACTGTTCTAACCCTTATAAATGGCTTTAATGTCTTCTTCCCGGGGCAGCTTTCGGCATCGAGCTTTTTCACAGCTTATATCGGCATTCCTGCATTTATGGTCACCTACGCCGGCCATAAGCTGTTGAAGGGGCGGTCTGATCCGTTGTGGATCACTTCTGATGAGATTAATATTAGCGAAGGCTTGGAAAATGTACATTAGTGACATATCGAGGCACCTTTGATCGCATCAAAGAGCAGAAGATGCAATCATAGTCCCATCATTGAAGTGGAGGGTTTATCTATTGGAAATGTGATACCTACCTATGGTAGCAGGCATCTTCAGGTATAAATACATAGCCGCAGATATACAATGTCACGCAGACTCGGGAGACCCGCTTCCGTTAGATAATTAATTCTACCACGGGTTGAGAGGGTACACAAGATCGGCTCCACTGTCTGACTCCACTTCCAAGATTAAAAGAGGTTTGAATGTGGAATTGGGTTCGATCCAAGAAAAGTCCGAATTATAACCTTAAAATATAGGTGAATCCCGAGATTTGACCATTGTCTCCTGACATTCTACACAAGTATTGTACAGATATACTTCAAATTTATATTGACTGCCGAAAGCGGCTTACATGGAAATTGCTCTACGCTCAGTCCCCTTTACACTGTCGATATGACCAGGTGCCTTCCCTTTTTGTCAACACTCGTCACCCAGCATCAATTTTTAGTAGAAGTATATGGCTTGATAATTATGACTACTAAGCTGTCGGTTAGATCAGCCAGTCCGCTGAACTGTATGACTAACAAACAGCTAAGAATACGCTTCCCCCATACTTCATAGCTATAAAGAAACATGTCAGAATAGGTTTGACCTGCATTCCTGGGAAGGCAATCGATCGTTTTACTTTACCAGTCTCTACTATAGCAGACAAATGTATGTTGTCGTATCAGAATTTGGCTCATTGACCGCTCGGACTCGTTCTACAGACCGAAGATATCAGCCTATCACTAGAGTGACTCTGAAAGCGTGGGATATGACCAGACATACAGAGACTGTGTCACAGGTGTTTCAAGATCCATTTTCGAAGAACATCTGCCGACGTCTATCTGGCATTCCTCCAATTTTAAAAGCTACCCTTTGTTTCACATGTTCATATGCCGACTCTTAGAGCAGACCCACCAAAAGCCGCTCATCCTCTTCTGACGTTTTCCTCGGTGTTCGACTGTGTGCCGTGCCCGCAAGATCGCCCTCCGCCACCAACAAGTGCCCCGCTCTTGTTCCACCCTTCTTGATTGTGTGCAGTGCCTGAAGGCCTGTTCTCATGTTGTTTAAACCTCAAATCTTAGAACAGTCCATCTTAAAGGACAGTACTCTGTATGTACCTATGTACGACTGCAATTTTAAACGGGAGTAATCCCGAAATTGCTTCTAATGACTCCATGTAACATCTGCATGTATACTGAATAGCTCAACTCACAATGCTCTAACTAGTTAATCATTTAGGCCAAAGATCATACCCAGTCATTCTATGAAAAAACTCTTGCAATAGCCTAAACAAATCTAAATGGATAGTCAAATTAAGCATGGGAGAGGCTTAGCATCGCATCTATGGTTCGGGTGATCGGAAACCCAGTACCATGGGACCAGCGGACACAGGGATGTGTGTATTCACCTGGGACTACATCATACAGAGGCAGTTAGTATCACGTAGTACAACATAGTACAATGGACTCCATACAAGGGAAATGAGTGGAAGTCGAACCTCGCACTAAACTCACTAACACCCACCATCTCCCCCTCCGACGTCACAGGTAGATGGTGTTTCCACTGTAACCCACTCGCTATAGTCAACGTCGTGGATTAGCCGGCTTGGCAGGGGAGATGCGAATCCCGAATAATAATTTTGGGCTTTTTTGACTTTTTCTTTTATTCCATCTAATAAGATTCTTCGGATTCTTTTCTGAGTTTCTGTTTCGTTTTAGTTGTTCCCCTTTGCCCATTTAGTCCGGCCCCCTCCTTTCTCCCGTCCTTCGCCTCCCCCCCCCTTTCATTCTCCTGAACCTGCGGGGAGATCTTTTTTTTTCCTTCACATTCAAAATGGCTGACGCCAAAAAACCCGCCGTCCTGATTGTCGGTGGCCTCGGTATGTATGTCCTTTGTCTTAATAGCATTCCTTTCCGACTGACATTCCCCGTATGCAGGCTTCATCGGTCGACACCTCGCGCTATACATCCACGAGAACAACCTAGCCTCGGAAGTCCGTTTGGTAGACAAAGTCCTGCCACAATTGGCCTGGTTGGCCCCGGAATTCGAAGAGGCATGCTCCAAGGACAAGTTCGTGCAGGCAGATGCCAGCCGTGAACGTGAGTGGCCCAGCCAATTCCCTCATCCCAAAACAAATTCTTACCTATACCCGGCTCCCCACAGAACATTTCCCGCGCATCTTCGACCGAGCCAATGGCGAACAATTCGACTACGTGATTAATTGCGGCGGGGAATCACGCCACTCCCAACCAGACGATGTCTACGAAGTGCGCAGCTACGCCCTCTCACTCGCTCTCGGCAAGGAAATTGCCCGGCGCGGCATCCCCGCCTTCATCGAGACCTCGACCGCGCACGTCTACAAGGGCGGCTCAACACCGCGGAAGGAGACCGACAAGCTCGCCCCGTGGCACAAGCTGGCCGCGTGGAAGCTGAAGGCCGCGGAGGAATTGCTTAAAATCCCGAACCTGCAGTTCTGCGCGCTACGTCTACCCCACGTCTACGGCGCCTACGACCCGGGCTACTTCGCCACGGGCATTTGTCTGTCCGCCGTTCACGTCGATCTCAAACAGGACCTGGAATTCCTGCACACAAAGGACTTGAAAATTAACACCCTGCACGTCAAGGACGCCGCCAGTGCACTGTTCGAGGCTGCCAAGTGGCGCGCCGCGAAGGGCTTCATCGACCCCAAGGAAGGGGTTGTTTCCTTCAATGTTGTCGATCACAACGATACGAAACAGGAACACGTCGCCAACGCCTTGACTGAGGTATTCGGCCTCAAGGTCTCGTTCATTGGATCGCTTGCTTCGCAGCTCGCCAAGCTGAACCTCGACGATGTCCTTGATGATATGAATGAGGTCGGTTTGCAGACTTGGGCTGAGCTCGTCGAGAGGGCCAATATCACGCGACCTGGACCGATCAGTCCGTTCCTGGAGCGTGACATTCTCAGGGACCAGGATATGTCCATTGACGGGTCGAAGTTTGAGAATGAGACTGGCTGGAAGCCATTGTACCCGAACTTCGGGGCTGACAGTATCCGCGAAATCGTGGACAGCTACAAGCGCATGGGCTGGTGGCCATGAGAGAGGATTCCACTGGTTTTCGGATCTTTCGTCTTTTTCTTTTCTTTTCTCTTTTACTGAAGATATCCCGTCCGTCGGTTATTTTACTCTTTCTATCCCCCATGATTCATTAACGGTCTCCCCTACCCGACGAGGAAAATCGATCATCTCATCGCATTGTGTCTGAAGAAGGATGCATTGAATCCCCTACGACACGACCCTCTCATGATCTGCATCTCCATACGCTCTCCTGTCCACATTTCCTCTCTCCGCCTACCTCTGAAGCTATTTATCCAGACAGACCTGTCTAGCATCGCTAGATGTGAATCGACCTTGTACTGTAATTGATAATCGCTGTTATATGGGGGGTTTTCTCTTCTTGTTTCCTGCATATATGTTTCTATTCTTGTTTCTTCCCTCGTTCTTACCTTTTGCATGGCCCTGCATTCGCAGCATATTCAGCCCTTCCCCCATTTTCTTTGATATTATATTTCCCATCTCGAATCAACGTTCTCTTACGTACTTTTGATCTGTATCTATCAGACATAACTGATCACATACAACCCATACTGTGCTTTTGTGCTAGAAATATAGCGCTAGTCCCATGCCTGTCATGCATTATGCATAGACCCTGCAGATATGTTGTGCAGGTTCTGCAGAGGACATATCCACGACCCAGGCCTAACAGTCAGGTATAACTATACATAGGCCTACATGTCACCGCACAAATACTACGTTGGAGAGCGAGTGGAGGGAGGCAGCACTTGAATGACTTATGCGGAATTTGAATAGGAACGATTGAATCAATTATTGGAGAGTTCTAACCCTATAACCGAAATGAGAAAGAGCAGCGGAACAGGGACGACTGTGCAAGGTGTCCGACTGCCATGCATGAGTGTGTGTGCATTGAACCAAGCCATTCAGCCGACCGAATCAAAGGTCTCTTGTAATGTCTTTTTTTTTAAGCTTTTCTTTTTTTTCCCTCGTGTATACTGGCGTATACCGATCTTATCGTACCCACGGCCTCCACTAATGCAGGCTCGCAATTTGAGCCAAGCCCTCCTGTAACGAGAACCATGAAAATGCCAATGGCAGTGACAGTTCTTTCTCAAGCACGTGCTAAATTTGAAAGAATCGTTTGAAAGCAAAAAAAAACACCTCATCTTGCCAAGGCAGACTGAGTTGAACCGAAAATATTGTACGAAGAAAGTAATGCGTGCAAAAAAAGGAGATCGCAACAGAGTGATCAAGAAGACTGGTGGTAGATTAAAATTCCCAGTCCTCCTCGACAGACTTGATGGCCCATTCAAACTTCTCACGCAGCGCCTTAGAGAAGAATTTTTCGATGGGGACGTCATACTTCTTGCTGAAGACGACAGTGAGGCGAGGATCAATGTAGTTCTAATTAGAATAATTAGCTGGTGATATTGTAGGAATTAGACAAAAAGAAAACTCACAATCTTCGAGGTACCTAGGGCAACCTCTTTGTTGTCTTCCTTATCCTGAGCCTGGACGGACATCGTTTCGACCCGCTGGTCGATCTTGTTGATGGAATTCTCAAGCTTTTCCACCGTTGCGCCTCGAGCCTCGGCCTCGACCTTGCCGGTTTTGTTCTCCTTCTTGAACTTCTTCTCCAGCTCCTTCACGGCCTCTAGGCGCTCCTCGAGCTCGGAAGCCTTCATTTCCTTCTCACCATCAGCAACGCGCTTTTCGTTGTCCTTCTCGAACTTCTTGTTAATTTTGGTTCTCTGCTCCTCAATCAAAAAGGCTTGGTGTTCTTCGATCCAATCTTTGTCGAGGTCCTCATCAATTTCGAAGAACGCCGCACCCTTCTTCTTCTTCAGAGTTGGGTCCAAGTCAAGCATTTGCTGCTTCAGTCGCCACTTCTGGTATCGAAGGCCCTTGATCTACGTAGTCAAACATATTTAGCACTGTGCCTCTCACGATGAGGGCGGGATAGAGGAACTCACCCGTTCACCCATCTTTTCCATTGCATTGGCATGGCCAGCAGTGACAGTGCGTTTGTGGTTACACAAGATGGCAACCTTACGGTTGGCATCGTTGTATGCTTTCACCTTTTCGGCGATGGTACCGCCGGTAGCATTCATCTCGTTGAGAACACAGCCCATGGTATAAGACGCGTTGTAGGTACGGAAGACCTTGGCGGTTAGACCTGGCATGTAGTTGGCAAGATGTTTATTGAGCGCGGAGGTCTTCTATTTGTCAGTAACATTCAAAATTGTACGAAAAACGAAGAGCATACCGTAAGGCGGTCGAAAATTTCATCCCCATTCTTCTTGGGTGCCTTTTTGAAGATCTTCAGGTTCTTGAAAACCTGCAGATCGACCTGGACTTCATCGTAGAAACGAATACTATCCTTACCCAGGAAATCGAAGACAACAGTGTTTGGGGGCTTCAGCGTGACATTCTCATACTTCAGAGAACAGCAACCGACGGTTTCGGCTTCGTCTTCACCTTTCTCGTTTCCAGCACGCAGGGCAAACTGATCAATAAGATAGACTGCCGTGGCCTTCTGCCGTTCCACCATCATATCATGTTTGAGGTTCTTCTGATAATCCTTGCGGATTTTCTCAATGTGCTTCTTGAGTTCGCGGGCTTTCTCGAACTTCTTGAAATCGCTTTGTCCCTTGACATCGGAATTGGCAGCTAACATGACGTACTTGTAGTTGCCATTGATATTTTCCTGCCACATGGCAAGCCAGGTGCCTTCTTGA
Organism: Penicillium egyptiacum; assembly: GCA_911456345.1. NCBI lineage: Eukaryota > Fungi > Ascomycota > Eurotiomycetes > Eurotiales > Aspergillaceae > Penicillium > Penicillium egyptiacum. The sequence goes on from CAJVRC010000843.1 coordinate 741,720, forward strand.
TCATGCTTCACCTCCTTCCACTTGTGACCCGGGGGTGGTGGTGGAACCTTCGCATCTTTGCCGATATTGATGGTGATCTGCTCAGGTTGCACACGTGTCTTGACACGCCCGGTCTTCGGGTGCTCACCACGACCCCGGAACAGAGAAGGCGGTTCCACACGGAAGTTGCCCACCTTCTGCTTGCGACCATCCCACACGCAGAACTGGTAGGGAGCTTCTTGCTCATCTTTCAAAGCCTTAGCAGCCTTCTTCTCTGCTGGTGGCAGATTTCTCTTTTCCTCACGCTGAGCATCGTAGAATTCGAAGATAGGCTTGAAGTCGCACTTGGCAAACTCCTTGATGTCTACTTTGTTGCCCTTGGAATCCTTGGCTCCGCCGCTCTTCTTGATGACATCTTTGAAGTCGCTGAAGAAATTCTTCTGGAACACAGGGTTTTCCACGTTGTGGGTTGAGTTGAGCATGGTGCCGAAGAAGCTGGCAACCTCTTCGGCTTCAGGTGCAAGCGTGACCGGAACACCGTCATATTTCATTTTGACATTCTGAGGCAGCAGTTCATATTCGGGAGGGAACACCACGCCGTTATGTTCCAGAGTCGTCCACTTGATGGTTCCATCGCCCTTGCTCTGGTCTTCCCACCAGCGGTACTCATCCTCCTCCTCCTCTTCCTTTTCTTCGGCGTCCTGGCTTTCTGCCTTCACCTTGGCTATGCCCTTCTTGGGGGCCGCTTTACTGATGGCCGGCTCTTTCTTGACGCCGTTCGCCTGTTTCTTGGCCGCCGCAGGCTTAGCCTCTTTCTTTGGTGCAGCAGGTTTGCGGGAAGGTTTAGCCTCCGCTGTTTGTTCAATTTTCTTCTTTTGCGCTGCAAGCTTCCGTTCAATGGGGACGTCGGAATCAGACTCATCCCCGATAGATGTTTCGGCGGCCTTGGGAAGTTTGCGTCCGTTGCGTGCCAGAGGGACATCGTCATCGGTCTCGGGGTCTTCATGCTTCACAGATGTACGTCGGCGTTTGCTCTGTCGAATGGTCAGACACTTCAACCGAAAGCAACAGTATGGTCGCACTGGGAATAACAGAGGTCATGCCGCGACGGGAGTAAGGCGTACCAAAGGCTCATCTTCTTCGCTGCTTTCTGCTTCGGCATAGGACTTCTTTTCGCCAACACTGGTCCGAGACTTGCGCTTGCTGGCACCCAGCGCATCTTCTCCATCTTCCATCTTCACATCCTTGTCTTCCACCGGACCGAATCGAATGGATATTCCAGGATCAACGTGGCCGTTCGTGGCAGGGCTGGAATCCGCCATTTTGACGTCGGGAGACTTTGGGGAAACTAGAAGTGCGATGTTAGAATGCCGCTCGAGTTATGTTGGAAGTGTGAAGAAAGTGACGTCAAAGTGTGAGATTCAGCATGTAGAACTGATCCACAAGGAAAGTACAATTATGTAGAAGGCAGAGATGTAGAAGTGAGAAAACGAAGTGCAAGGAGAGCGAATGTTCGCGACAAATTGTAGAGGTGTGTAATCACAGCCGAATCACCCGAGGAACGCACCTTTACCACGTCCATTGGCGCGCATGAGGGGTGCGTCGTCCTCCGAGGAGCTCATGGTGGTAAGCCTTGGACTAGCGAAAGGGAGACGAGGGTAAAATGAGACAGATCGGTGTTTTGGTAAATGGAGGCGTCCTCGTGCGCCGAGTCGGGCAAATCCAGCCGCCTGGTAGAACGAGGAAAGTAAGGAAATTCTGACCAATGAAGAGTAAGAATATGGTTATAAGATCTGCTGCATCAATGATACATGCAAAGGGGGATGCTGCGGGTGAAGCCGGAAGAATAAAGAAGATAGGAGAGAAAAGAAGTGAGGAAAGAGAGAAAAAGGTTGGGGGGACTTGGAATGGAGGAATGCTATGGGAAAAGAGGCCCTGAGGAATACAAAATTGGTGCCTGAGGCGTTAAGTGATGTTATGTAAATACTTAATGCCTCAGGCGTCACTGCGGTGGAAGTCGGAATGGCTCACCGTAGATGATTCCCCTTTCTGGTTTAGCGGCTGCACGGAGACAGAACCTCCCTGGTTCTCAACTTCCTTCCCGACCAGCGAGGCATCCCCGTCTAACCTTCGTCACTCCCCTCCTCTCCGCAGTCACTATCTGCTCGATCGCTTTTCTCTTTAAACCTCTCCCATAATGTTCTCCCGTGCCGTCCGCCCGGCCCTGCGGGCTGGTGGTGCCGCCGTCGCTCGGTAAGTCTTCATCCGATACCTCGTGCCAAAGTCCTTCCACCCGACGTACTCCGACGCAACCACCTCGACACCATTGAAACTGGAAGATATGCTGGATGTTAGAGGAGTCGAGAACGACAATTGCTGACTGCGAAATCAAGCCCTACCCCCGCCAATGCCGCCACCTTCGCGACTCTGCGTGAAATTGAGGGTCGTCTCAAGTCCATCAAGAACATCGAGAAGATCACCAACACCATGAAGATTGTTGCGTCCACTCGTCTCACTCGTGCCCAGAAAGCCATGGACGAATCTCGCGTCTATGGTAAGACATCCAACACCGTTTTCGAGCAGGCCGAGACCAAGCCTCTGGAGGACAAGAAGGTTCTTCTGGTTGTTGCCAGCTCCGACAAGGGTCTTTGTGGTGGTATCCACTCCGGTCTTGCCAAGGCCACTCGCCGTATTTTGGCCGAGACCCCCAACGCCGACATTGCTATTCTCGGTGAGAAGGCCAAGGCTAATCTGTCCCGTGTCGCTCCCGAGCACATCGTCTTGAGCTTCGCCAATGTCTGCAAGGACATCCCCACCTTCGCCGATGCCCAGGCCATTGCCGACCAGATCGCTCTCCTGCCCGAGGATTACGCCAGCGTTCGCATCATCTACAACTCTTTCGTCAACGCTCAGGCCTACGAGCCCGTCACTATCGAGGCCTACTCCGAGGAGGCTATCACCCAGTCCGGTGAGACTTCATTACGCCCAAGCAGTTCACTAAGCTTTCACTAACATCTAATTTAGCCAACATCTCCTCTTACGAGGTTGACGACGAGGTTCTGACCGGCCTCCGCGAGTATGCTCTTGCCAACAACCTCTTCTGGGCCATGGCTGAGGGCCACGCCTGCGAGATCTCGGCTCGTCGCAACGCCATGGAGAACGCCTCCAAGAACGCTGGTGAGATGATCAACAAGTATGTTTTAACGCCAATGTTTTCAACACTCGTCTCTAACAGCCCTTCAGGTTCCAGATCTTGTACAACCGTCAGCGCCAGGCCACCATTACCGGCGAGCTGGTTGAGATTATCACCGGTGCCACCGCCAGTGAGGATATGTAGAAGCTTTCTTCTCCAGGACCAAGTCGCCTTTAGTGTAGACTTGTTCATATTTAGATCGACCTTCAGCTTGTGTAAAATCAGAGTCAATCCATTTCCATTTCATATGTACAGATTTTGCTTTTGTGTATAGCCCTAACCTAGGTCGTTCAACAATAAAGTTGGATAAGTTCTGCTATTCAATGAGATCTGGGTACTATCTGATTTATAGCCTCTACCCAGTCAGTGTACCGTCATTGCCCTCGTTTTAGCCCTAACCCTGGAGACTACAACTTCTTTGTTCAATGAGCCCTACAATGTGATCATGGGACTTACCATTGATAGCTTGTTCTCACCGATGTGAGATCCTTTGATCAATGGGATTCGGCTTACAATAGGATTATTATCCTCGTCCTCATACTTACCAGTCCTCTTCTTCCTCTCTCTTCCTCCTTTCCCTTTGCACAATCTCCTTCTTGCTCCTGCTATTCTTGACTCCCATGCTGAAGATCCTTTCTGGTCTTTGTTCTTTATTCCACTCTTGTTCCCCCTGTCTTTTTTCTATTGCTATTCTTTTTCCCAGTCTCATTCTCTTAACCAGTCTGATCGTCTTTCCTGTTACCTCATTTATTTCCCTCTTTTCTCAGGCCTCTACAGTGGCCCTTCTTTCTAACTTGATTCCTTACGCTTGTACGGTGCCCAGGTGAGTATGGACTGATATAGTCATTGTCACCTGTTTCCCATACCTTCCTTAACAGATGTTGTTCTGATTACCCAGGTCCCTTCATTTTTATTTCACATTGCTCTCTCCTACACTCTCTTTCCCTCTGGAACTGCTGTTTATCTTCAAGTCTACACACCTATTTAACAAAACACTTACATCCACTATCAGACTTGTGTGACCGCAAACATGTCGACCGTCACTGTGGCTATTGATGCCTATGCCATTCTGGGAATTGAGCGAGATGCCAAACTCCCTGACATCAACATTGCCTACAAACGCCTTGCCTTGAAGCTCCATCCAGACAAGGCCGGAAATTCCTCTGCGACCATTGAGCGATTCAGAAAAGTATGTCTACAACCTCAAGATACATCATATGCGGTTGTTGAACATCACTGACAAGCCATTGCAAACAGATTCAAGATGCTGTTGAGGTTCTCCGTGACGAAGACCGTCGGCGCGTGCTTGACGAGGCCCTGAAAAAGAAGGCCAAGAGACATCTAGATCCCGAGGATGACACACCGGCTTGGGCGTTCAAGAGCACCTGTCCGTCAAAGCGAGAACGCCACAGATATGGTTTCAAACGGCCGGGCCCATTTGCCGAACCAGCATGGCAACAACGCCAGCACAGCCATAGCTACTACTACAGTTACGGAACAAGTGTGCACATGGACCCGGAGTCGGCCGAATCTAAGGCCAAACGTGCGCAGTTCGAAGCTGAAAATGTCCAGTGGCAGAACGAATGGCTTGGTATTGATCCAGAAGTGAAGAAGGCACGGGCAGAGCTTCGCAAAGAAAACATGCGGGCTCGGATGAAGCGTGACCTAGCAGATATGGCGAAGGACCAAGACGAAGACACCAAATATGCCGATATGGTTGACCATGTTGTCGAAGGAGTTTTGGACGAACTCGACTTTGGCCACGACCATAAGTTCGAAGATTTCGTGCACGTCCTGCCTAAAGAGAACATCAATACCTGCAACCCTGCTGACACATTTGACACATTTGCCTATGAATACGCCAAAAAGTGCCGTTCCGGTGACGATGATCCAATCCACTCTGATCGCGCTTCGAATCCTCAGTCTACTACTAGCAACGATTCGTCCTTTGACTTCTCAACAAGTAGCAACTCCAGCAGCTACACTCATTCAGCCAACGGGCACTCGAATTTCAAGTCTACCGTTGAGGACTTTGAATCTACTACTGATAATTCCGAATCCACCACTGACGACTCCAACTCTGATGCTGACAAACTGATCAACTCCTACATGGTGGGCCACGATTCATTGCTCCCTCTAGTCTCATTCCTCAAGCAAAAGCTTGCCGACCCCCATGGACGCTATACCCTTGATGACCTCGGCGGTGAACTTAATGGCCTCATGCTGGAGATCTATTGTGGCTGGTTGGAAGAAGTTCGTCTTTCAGTCCCAAATGCCTCGCCTCTTACAGTTCGGAATGATCCCAAGTTTTGCTCCCACCTTGGGCTTTGGTACAAGGAGCTATGTCGTCCAGTGTGCAATGTTTGCAACTTGTGGATGCCCACATTCGTCCTCACCTGTCCTGGCTGCGGTCTGAAGGCCTGTGTCCGATGTAAGTTCGCGGGTTGTGGTACGCAGGAGCAGTGATTCATCCATATTGGATCACATGTGTTTTCTGTTCTTCTTTTGTTTCTTTTCTCTATTGTTTGTTCGGTCTAGATTTCCCTTCGGTCTGGATTCTGCGCTGTGGTTGAAAAAGGGGGGGACCTCGGGTGTTGTGGGAGGAAGACCCTTTTCGATCTTAATTTTTTTGTTCAACTTTCGAAACAAAAAAGGAAAGCTGCCAATATCATGGTGGATTCCACGTCCACTCATGCTATCGATTTTAATGAATCTCGGTCAAGATACCACTTCCTTCTCATGCACAGATATAGTCACTTCGGGTTCACCTCGAAATCACCTCGGCTTCTAATTCTACCCTATGTGCCCTCCTACAAGATGGCTAGATCTCCGGTCTTCGTGTCGATTGGAACTGAGTACAAGAATAGGAATTGCTTCTCAGTCGCTTGCTTCCTTTGTGTTCTTGTTTGAAACACTCTACATTCACCTTTGCAACAGAAATCACTATCCGCTTTGCTGGTATTATTTGACATTATCCTCCTACCCACTCCTCATATCTTCAGATCCAAGATCCTGATCATGACTTACGATGTCGAGGTAGTCGATCTCAAAGCTCGCAAGAAGTGCAATTGAGCAGTTCTGTCAGGGCCTTACTAAGAGTCGAGCTTGGAAGATACTTAACAGACATGCGGTCGACGCCGCAGAGCCCATTACTCAACAGTTTCCTGTCCCTCCTTGGCTGTGTTTGAATGACAATCCCGTTGGAAGCCTTACCTTTGCTGGCGTACCACAGTATGTACCTTTGAGCTCAGCTTCGGGGCCAGTCTACTGAAATATATTGCGATCCAGGTGTGGTGGTCTCTCGTTCGTGGGGACTCCCCTAATCCTACGCCTCGGCCATGCTGGAGACAGATGTATCTTGTCTGACGACATGGGTGCAGATCGTCGGAGATTGCGCGCACGAGTATGTGGCCTTCCTTGGAGTGTCCAACCAGGAGACTATCCATGGATATGCTGAAGCTAAACAATAAAATGCCAAACCCCCACAGCACATTACGAGTGTCTTGGCTGCAATCAGAATCGTCGCATCTACGTCAAACGGTGCGTTGCATGACTTATTGAAGCTGCCTGGGTCCGATCATTGGCAGCCGTCTGCGATGAATCACACTGGTAATGCCAGAAAAGAGACAACATGGTAGCAATGTCTATGGACTCGGTTCTCGGTGTGGCTTTGTTGGTGATGCTGAGCAGCTCTATCCAACTGTGACTTTTTACCCATGAGGGATATCTGAAGGTACAGAATCGGATTCGAAGAGACCTTACATCCTGAACAACGAAGGCCGCATAAGCGACCAGATATTCTTGTTCATCTTCAATTCATCTATCAAACCGGTAAACCACTAGCTCTCGATTGCAATTCTCGCCCATAAGATATTTCTCGCTACCAGCGAGCTTCCCCCTGCCGACAAAATCCCAATTGTCACAAGTAACGCTCGAGCGAGGTGTTTGGATGCTCAAATAGGTAGTCTGATTTTGTACCCACGTCCAGGTATCAAAGTGAAGACAAAATCCAAGATGAGGCTCGAGTACAGTCACTTGAGAAATGATACCAAACCAAGGGTCCCTCATGATATACCCATCAAGTTTCATACTCTCTGCCTGCATGCTGCAGTTCCCACGGTAAGGCGGTAAAACTCCCTCGAAATCCCGGCGCCAATGGGGCCCATTTCCGACTAGAGGAATGCTTGTAGTAACAGGCTGAGGAAGCCCGAATAGGTCGGGCGGTTGGTCTTCCGGCCCAACGGAAACGTTTTCTGTAACTTCGACCGCCTGGGCATCATCCGTAATCTCCAATCGCTGAATGCTTGGGCAGCCTCGTTGTCGGATGTCGAAGAACTCCAGGTCTCGGAATCCGAATCGTGCCACAATTGATGGAGAGTCATCAGGCGAGTCATCTCTCAGTCGTCCTGTGGGATCCAGTGAAGGTCGATATGATGATCGTTTCGATATGTCCCAGACAAACAAAGACTCAATGGGCGCATCCTCGTCGGCGGTGTACAAGCTGCGATTTGGCTGCCATATGTAAATCACATAGTGAGTGTTGCTATGAGAGGAGAAGAACCGATCTCGCTCGCTCAGCGGATGCCCCAAAAACATAATCTTCCATTCATTGCGCGGGACAATAGTCCAGCCCTGATTCTCACCCCTTGTCACATCAAATGAGGTCGCAAAGTGACGATGCACACCATCGCTATCATTCAACCAGTGGAAGGCCTTCGGTTCAGCCCACTCGATGACGAGCAAGCTCTTCTGCAGCCGTACTCGACGAACGACCTTGCCACGAATAATAAACGGCACCATGAACTGCCGGTCCGTTTCCAAATCCATGAGTACGAGACACTGATGATCGGCGCTGGGGTAGACCAGCAGGCCGTTCTCGAAAGTCCATAAAGCCTCAGAGAACTGGCGGTCAATAAAACGCCTCATATGACTGGCATGCGACTCCCATGGTTGCACCTGATACCATTCACGGTCTCCAGAACTACCAAAGTCATCGCAAAGGCGGTACTTCTGGATAGAGCGGGGCTTGCCTCGTTCGAGGTGACTGTATCGTGAAGCGACCTGGTCGAAAAGACGACGGCCTTGATCTTGTCCTTCAACTGCTGTCTCTGAGCCCAGGCTTTTGGCTTCCTCTGTCCATGGAAAATGTTTCTTCAGGAGTGCGAGTAGGACGGCCGGGTTGCTAAAGGCTTCGTTCCAGGCACGCGAGACGTGGCGACATCGGACTATTTCGGTTGCTTCTAGGTAGCCTAGAATCATCCAAAAGAGTTCGCGAGGTAGAAAGGCCACGCCATTGCTCTCTTTTGGTCTAGTCATTGCTAGGTTGTGTTATCATAGAAATGGACCTCGGATCTTTAGAGACGTGCTCCGTACAATGAAAAATTCGAAGGAACCCTGAGGGCGTCATTTGACGACGAGTCCTAATATTCTAAGGTCGTAGCGCAGCCATTAGCATATTGTAGGTAATGAATGCATCGACAGTGTGTTGTTGTTTACAATCAGAGGTATCAGTGGTTGAAGCTTTACCCGTGCAGATGATCTTTCCTTCCAAGGTTGACCGATCATCTCTTACCCCAACAACCCACCCCCAAACGCTCGTTCTAACACCACATAAACTTGTCACGCAAGTGGCATGGGTCGTGATGCGATGGCCACCATGGAGCTCGGAGTCGACCAATGACGAACAAAAACAAACACCTAGCTCCTGGCTCTCCTCCGCGGCGAACAAGCCGAGTTCTATCCTCGACTGGACAGCGTTCACAGAACTCAGAACCATTCTCCCAACTGTCGTCCTAACAAGCGGGATTCTCGTCGCAGCGCGCTTCCACCGCCGCTACCTTCGGCGCATCCCCGACGCGCCTAGCATCTCGTCGTCGTATCTTCGACGCCGAAGCATCTTCGGCCAAGTCACCAGCGTTGGCGATGGAGACAATTTCAGGATATTCCATACACCGGGTGGCCGCATGGCTGGATGGGGCTGGCTACCGTGGAAAAAGGTCCCTACTGTGAAGAAGGATCTGAAGGATAAAACTGTTCGTCACCCACCACCTACCTCTTCTCCCACCCTCAGCGCTTCCAGCTCAGAACAGGCATAATTATGCCTCGACATATCATATACCACAATCCAACTCTTTACATCTATACGCGGCTTACATATTCACTCAAACCCAGATCCACATCCGTCTCGCTGGCGTCGACGCCCCAGAACTAGCCCACTTCGGCCGCCCCGAACAACCTTTCGCGCGCGACGCACACACCTGGCTAACATCCTATCTGTCCAACCGACGAGTCCGTGCTCTCGTTCACCGGCAGGACCAGTACTCGCGCGTGGTAGCGAGTGTCTTCGTCCGGCGCGCATTTGACTTCCCGCCATTCCGTCGGCGGGATGTTTCTTACGAAATGCTGAAGCGTGGCTTAGCGACTGTTTATGAAGCGAAAGTTGGCTCGGAATTCGGCGGTGACAAGATGGAAAAGAAATACCGTAAGGCCGAGTGGTGGGCTAAGAAGCGAGCCAAGGGGCTTTGGAAGGATTATCGTCGTGTCGGGTCTGGCTGGGAGAGTCCGAGGGAGTATAAGAATCGGATGGGTATGGGAGACCCTCCTCCGATCGAAAAAGGGAATGGTAAAGGGAAGACTGGGCAGAAATAGATGAATGAGTGCCGGTAAGCTGGGCTTACGACTGTAGCTATGAGCGTTTATGTGTCGCTTTTCTTATGTTCTGGCATTTACATTTGCATGCGACGAGACGGCACGACTACACTTTCACTATAGAGTGTTGCACATCTATGGCTGGTACGCAACGATCATGACCAAACCGCACTTTGAATGCTGAATATGATACACCAAGTTGTGTTAAACTATACATGCGGGGGTGGTGTCACCTCCAAATCAGGCCGCAATTGCTAAATGGGCATTAAGACTCGAGTATCTCCCGATGTGTTGGAAGACTCCAAGAAAAAAAAAAGTCAGTACACAGGCTATTATTCGCTCAGCAGAACCGCCGCTCAACCTCGGCAAACAGCTTTGGACTGATCTCGTCGGAGCTATTACCCTCCGCACGGAATAGACACCGTTGACGGTCATAGTGCTCCAGGAGGGATTTGCTCGTCTCCTCAAACTTCCGTAGACGCTGCTTCCATGTATCGAGAGAATCGTCCTCTCGCTGCGTTAGCGGCTCGCCCGTGACATCGTCTTTGCCCGGCACCTTTGGTGGGTGGAAGTCTGTGTTATACACCCGCCCTGAGGGCTCATGGACCCAGCGTGATGCGATACGGGCGAGGATCACTGATGGTGGAGTGATGAGGTGCACGACAAAGTTGACCGGTACTAGGCTGTCCAAGGTTGCTGCTTGAGTTGCGGTGCGGGGAAACCCGTCGAGGATAAACGAGGCAGAGGAATCGATTGAGTGGGCCAAGGAGGAAGTATCGGCTGAGGAAGAAGATGACGAGGATATTGCGGATTTTACTGAGGATGTGCGTGGTGGGAGGAGCCAGCCCTTGGATTTCATATCATCGGAGATCAAGTTCAGGATCATCGAGTCGGGAACAAGGTTGCCGGACTGTATTGCGGCCTCGGCTTCCAGACCTGTTATTAGGGTTAGAGATATCGGCTCCGTATGCAATTGATTATTGCACCTATGCTGGGTCTACTTACCGAGGGGTGTGCGTCGGCGCACATTCTCTCTCAACAGATCACCCGAGCTGATTGAAGCCAGCTGGGGAAATCGGGCTAGCAGTCGCTCGGACTGTGTTCCTTTTCCTACTCCCGGTGCGCCAATCAAGATGATCCGCGCAGCCTTCCGGAGCTGTTTTGTCGTTTGCGACATTATGTGCGATAGCTTTGTTGGGAGCTCGTGGAGGCTTGAAGGTTGCTGGTCCTGGCGGACTCGGCGGTTCGAATGTTGGGGATGCGGGAGGAACCACGGGAATAATTATGGACAGGATCACGACAGCATAATGGTTTGAAGGGAAGGGTAGGGCTTGGGGTTAAAGGACAAGCTGTGGCATATCTCCAGGGCTAAGTCTGTTGAGAATGTTGATTCTGTGGGGAAGGTTAATCCTTTCGGCGGTCGGTGAAGGCTCCGAGGGAAACTGGATACCTCTTAAGGTACGGAGTATATGACAGAGCACTCAAGTCTAGGTAATTATGGGAGTATATATAGCATTACTACCGGAAAAGAAGATCAAGTACTTATGTATCTACCTACTTGACTCGGTATAAGTGCCACTTTCACATGTCTGTGCACGTGGTCTTAGAAAACGCTCTGTTCAGGGGAAGCATCGGTGGCCCGGTGCAGGTAGCCCCGGGGCCGGGGTACTGTATTACGTAAGTTACGCCAAATGCCCAGGTGCCCAGGTGATTTTATTTCACGTGATTCTGCGCGTTCGACGCGTTCGCGTTGACCAATTTAGTGCGGAGGTCTCATACATTCGTATCTCGACAACTGAACACATAACATACACCATGATTCGACAAGACGCCCATCGCATCGATCCCAAACGACGGGCTGTTATTGACCCCAAAAAAAGACAATTCGCTACCCCAACGTACAAGCAGCAGGACTATGCGCACCGTCTGAACATTTATGAAATACCTCCTACGGCGGAAATCACGCTCGAACAATTCGAGCAATGGGCCATTGACAGACTGAAGAGTATGCGCATTTACACATTCATATCCTCTTGCAGCCTACTAATATCAAACAGTCTTGGCCGAGATCGAAGCATGCTCTTATCGAAACAAGTCCCCCGCCGAGACGGCGACCTACATTACACCTCTTCTGCAGAAGTTCCTCCCTCTCTCCTCCAATACCTCCTCTCCCTCTGGCGCTGCAGACCCACGCTTGAAAAATGAGCGTCAAAAGGACCACTACTCCCATTTCATCCTCCGGTTGGCCTTCTCAGCCACCGAGGACCTCCGTCGACGATTCGCCCGCGCCGAGACCATGCTATTCAGATTTCGTTTCCAGCAGGACGACTCAAGGGAGAAGCGCGCATTTATCGATAGCTTGAATCTCGATTGGGAACCTGTAGGTGACTTTGAGAAGACAGAGATTGCAGAGAGTCTCCTGAGTTCCACCCCAGGGCTGCGTCGGCTGGATGATGAGACCTGGTATAAAGTCGACTGGGAGAAGGTTCCCGAGTTAGTCGAACGGCGCTCGGTTTTCCTGAAGAAAGGAAAGGCTTATGTCCCTGGTCGAGAGCAGCTGAGCATGATCATGGCTGAGTTTACCGCTCGCTTGGAACGCGCACTCGAGGTATGTCTATATGTCTACAATGGTGGCTTGACGCTTGAAATGTCGTGGCTGATTAGATTCTAGCTCACGAGTCGTGCCCTCCCCCGGCTGGACGAGGATGATCGTCTAACACCAATTCTAAATCACCTTTCAAAGAACTTTGGCAGCGCCGAGTCGGTGTACTCGGAGGGCGAAGGATATGTGGACGGATCTCCGATCACGGCCAGCTCGATCGACCAATTGGCCCAACAACATTTCCCCTTGTGCATGAAGAGCTTGCACGTGAACTTGCGCAAGAACAACCATCTGAAGCACTTCGGTCGACTACAGTATACGCTCTTCCTGAAGGGAATTGGCTTGTCCTTGGAGGAGTGTATTTTGTTCTGGCGTCAGTCGTTCAAGGGCAAGACGGATGACGAATTCAATTCTCAATACAAGTACAATGTTCGTCACGCCTATGGCGAGGTTGGTGGAGATGTGAACCGTCGCGGAAAGGGTTACACTCCCTACTCGTGCCAGAAGATCCTCGGCGACTCAAATCCCGGCATCGGCCAGACTCACGGCTGTCCCTATCGCCATTACTCCGTTGATAACCTGGTGGGCTTCCTCCAGGCCACCGGTGTCAGTGACAAGGAGGTCCTGCGGGGTGTGCGTGAGGACGTTGGTAAAATGCGGTATCACATTGCTTGCAACAGAGTGTTCGAGGCGACGCACAAGAACGAGATTAAGAAGGTCAAGGAGGACGGATCGTGGAGTCAAACTGACCTTGACACGATTGTTCACCCGAACACTTACTTCAAGCGGAGCTACCTGTTGAAGCAGATGTCTAAGGCCTCGAAGGATGTCTAGGATGCCTTTTCACATGTCAATTTTCATGATGTAATGTCGGGGCAGTTTTTCAGTTTCACGTGTTTTCCTTTATAGTCGGCGTTCAGAGGGAGCATAGGGCTGTACGAGCACATTTGAAGCAGATCCAATTGAAACACGATAATATATATTCTAACAATTATGGTATACAATCATGGGAGTGTGACCACAGCTGATTCCCAGAGAATCCGAAAGGATCAGAATGACCTCTCAAATCCAGGTGCCCAGCAACGGGTCAAGTTATTCTCCGCTCAACGAGTAGACAACTTTGCCATGGAATGACGGAAGTTGTTGATAATAATATGTTTACACACATTGTAGGCTGGCGTGAAATTGAAGAAGAAAAAGAAAAGGGGAAGAGACTGCGGACGAGCCGAGTTTTAATGATGTTTTGGTCCGGGAGGCGGTAGAGACCAACTGTGCTGCAACCTGGCCTTACTCGCGGACCGGACCTCCACACAACATACTCCTCCATCTCGTTCATTCAATCCCTAGCTATTAACGGGGACTCTGATTTCTTTTGGGACTGGATTATGCTCCGGTGGCTCATTTGCTTTAGTTTCTTGGAGTAGACCCTAAATTCCGAGGTTCCCTTTCCTAGCGACTTCTCGACATCCGCATATCCCCCTCCCTTTGTCAACACAAGTCCGAGTCCCGGAACAGCTACCGACAAGATGGACTACGAAGCGCTGAAGGATCAGTGGAGCGATGTGGAGGACCGCGATGGCATCAGACTCAGTTGGAACACTTTCCCGAGCACTCGCATGGTTCGTGACAGTGGCCCTCTCTGGGCTTCACCGCATCATCCGCTGATACTTGATATAGGAAGCGTCCCGCTTAGTTGTTCCCATCGCCGCCGTCTACACCCCATTGAAGGAAAAGCCCGAGGCCCCTTTGCTACAATATGAGCCCGTTACTTGCAAGCAGCCCTGCCGAGCTGTCCTCAACCCATATGCGTACGTAACGTGTTGATCTGATGTACCCCAATGAGTAGATAGACTAATCCTTTGGGCAGCACTGTCGATGTCCGCGCACGAGTCTGGATCTGCCCCTTCTGTCTGTCGCGCAACCCTCTCCCTCCGCACTACAAGGATATCACGGAGAACACGATACCCCCAGAGCTCCACCCCCAGAGCACGACGATCGAGTACCAATTGGCACGACCAGCCCCCGCTCCCCCGATTTTTGTCTTCGTTGTCGATACCTGCCAGGAAGATGACAGTCTGCAGGCTGTGAAGGATTCACTAATCATGAGCTTGTCTCTTCTGCCGCCCAATGCACTGGTCGGTCTGATTACCTTCGGTACTATGGTAGGGAACGATGATCTTCGCAAGGCAGATGACATGTTATTGACCTTCATATATAGGCCCAAGTTCACGAGCTCGGCTACAACGAATGCGCAAAGTCATATGTGTTCAGAGGCAACAAGGAATACACCGCCAAGCAGGTTCAGGAGATGCTGGGCCTGGCCGGCGGCGTGCGCCCTGGTGTTCCTCAGCAACAGCCTGCCCGTCCTCCCCTTGGCCCCGCTGCGCGCTTCCTCATGCCTGTCCAGCAGGTTGAGTTCCAGATCACCAATGTCCTTGAACAATTGCAGCGCGATCCCTGGCCAGTGGCCAACGACAAGCGTCCCCTGCGCTGTACTGGTGTTGCCCTGAGCGTTGCCGTTGGTCTGCTTGAGACTTCCTTCCAGAATGCTGGAGGCCGCATTATGGCTTTCACCAGTGGTGCAGCCACTGAGGGTCCTGGCCACGTTGTTTCACCCGAACTGAAGGAGCCTATTCGTTCGCACCACGATATCGACCGGGACAACATCAAGTACTACAAGAAGGCTGTCAAGGTCGGTTTTCAACGCATGAGTGTATTGAAATTTTGCTAATTTAATCCTAGTTCTATGACGCCCTCGCTAAGCGCGCTGCCAACAATGGCCATATTGTCGATATTTTTGCCGGCTGTCTTGATCAAGTGGGTTTGCTGGAAATGAAGAACCTCTCCAACTATACTGGAGGGCACATGCTTCTCACAGATAGCTTCACATCCTCACAGTTCAAGCAATCGTTCGTGCGGGTGTTCGACAAGGACGCCGCCGACAACCTCTTAATGGGCTTCAATGCAAACCTCGAGGTGCTTACAACCAAGGAACTTAAGGTTACTGGCCTGATTGGTCACGCTATCTCGCTGAACAAGAAGTCAAGCTCCGTCGGCGAGACAGAATGCGGTATCGGTAACACCTGTGCATGGAAGATGTGCGGAATGGACCCATCCTCCAGCTACGGTATTTACTTTGAGATTGCCAACCAGGGTGGCCCAGCTGCTGTTCAACCTGGTCCTCAACGGGGTGTGATCCAGTTTTTGACATACTACCAGCATTCCTCTGGGCATTACCACCTGCGGGTGACCACCACTGCCCGGCCATTGAGCGGACCTGCGGGTGACCCAACCCTGGCCCAGTCCTTTGACCAAGAGGCTGCCGCTGTCCTCATGGCCCGTATTGCAGTGTTCAAAGCGGAGGTTGATGACGGTCCAGATGTCCTGCGCTGGGTCGATCGCATGCTGATCAGACTCTGCTCCCGATTCGCTGACTACCGGAAGGATGACCCGACATCATTCCGATTGGAAAAGAACTTCACCTTGTACCCTCAGTTCATGTTCCATCTCCGCCGAAGTCAGTTCCTGCAGGTTTTCAACAACTCGCCGGACGAGACTGCTTTCTACCGCCATGTCTTGAACCACGAGGATACCGGTGACTCTCTTGTCATGATCCAGCCCACTCTTGATTCGTACTCTCTAGAGCAAGAGGGTGCTCAACCAGTGCTGCTGGACTCCGCTTCTATCCAGCCCGCCCACATTCTCCTCCTTGATACCTTCTTCCACATCCTCATCTTCCACGGTGAGACTATTGCCGAGTGGAGGAAAGCTGGGTACCATGAACAAGAGGGCTACGAGAACCTCAAGATGCTTCTTGATCAGCCTAAGGAGGATGCTAGGGTTCGTTGCCACCTTCCTCGCCGTATGTTTACCCCATTAACTGACTTGTGTCTTATAGGATCTTATTGCCGACCGTTTCCCTCTGCCCCGATTCATTGTCTGTGATGCCGGTGGTTCTCAGGCTCGTTTCTTGTTGTCTAAGCTGAACCCGTCGACCACCCACACCACGGGTGGCTACGGTGGCGGTGTCTCATCGCAGACCATCTTCACTGACGACGTGTCGCTTCAGACATTCATGGACCACCTGATGAAGTGAGTTTTCCGTGGAATTTTGACTTGGAACACTCCATGCTAACTTTACTCTAGACTTGCTGTATCTGGAACCAGCTAGGTGTTATGAGACAATAGCCATGAGAGCAAGGGCGGTCTGTCGTCGACCCTCGGGTCTTGTGTATCTTTAGCGGTGATTTAACTCCTTTGACGCAATATAGTAGTAGATCGAATGGATTGATACCATTACAGGAGGGCTTCTTCCAAAATTTCTTGCAATACTTATAATCAAAGCAGCCCTGAAGCGCCTCGATGTTGTCGGCACAAAACAGAAAACCCAAAGAGGCAAACAGCTCGATAAGGGTTATGTTATCTCACGTGATCTAATCTGCGTGCCCTAACCCCCCAATTCGGTCATTCGCTTAGATGAGCAAGTGTGGGCCACGCTAGCAGCGAGTCCCCTTCAAGTTTAATTTTTGTGCTCCTTTTCTTCTTCTCTTCTGTAACAACCTTCTTCGACAACCAAGGACGATTGACTACCTTTCGCACTCGCCATGCGTAAGTATCATCTACTTGGCTTATTACAAGATGGCGACTAACATTCCCTCGTGATCAGCTCCCAAGTTCGATCCCAATGAGGTGAAGATCATGTAAGTGATTTTTTTTTCCTCCACAGCTCTGGCTCGATCCAGCTGTATTGAGCCAACAAGAAACTAATCACTCTTGCCTTTAGCCACCTGCGTGTGACTGGTGGTGAGGTCGGCGCTCAGTCCGCTCTGGCCCCCAAGATCGGTCCCCTCGGTCTGTCTCCCAAGAAGATTGGTGAAGACATCGCCAAGAACACTGGCGACTGGAAGGGTCTCCGCGTCACCGTCCGCCTGACCATCCAGAACCGTCAGGCCGCCGTCTCCGTTGTTCCCTCCGCTTCTTCCCTTGTCATCAAGGCCCTCAAGGAGCCTCCCCGTGACCGCAAGAAGGAGAAGAACATTAAGCACTCCAAGTCCATCCCCATGGACGAGATCATCGAGATCGCCCGCATCATGCGCACTCGCTCGATGGCCAAGGAGCTCCGCGGTGTCGTCCTCGAGATCCTCGGTACTGCTTTCTCCGTCGGCTGCCAGGTCGATGGCCGCAGCCCCAAGGATGTCTCCGACGACGTCAAGGAAGGCGAGATTGACAGTGAGTTTTGCGAGTTCGTCAGTGGTCGAACAAATTACTAACAATATATTCAGTTCCCGAGGAATAAATCATTCTCTCTTGAATGCTCAAAAAAGAGGAGGCCTATCTGATTTCTATGGCGTGCTTCTCTTAATGTTGGGATGCTAGTTGCAGAATACGAATGGTTTCTCAAACCAACAAAATATTCATGAGTCATGACCTGTGATACCTTTCCCTAATTCGCGAGTGTCCAATTGGAACAAATTGACCAGCTCGCTGCTTGTTCTTTTTCTCGTTCCTTTCCGGTTGTATTCCTTTCTCCTTTCTCCTTTCTCCCAACTCCTCTCATGATCCTCCCGCCTTCTCCTATGGCGATGAGTATAATGGAAGGCTATGTCCGGCGCAGCCGACAGTCTGTCCTTTGGATGGAACCCCCACAACACTCTGGCCCTTACTGTTCATTCCCTACGGGGTTTGATCATATCAAAAACGTGGTATAGGCTTATTTTAAGTGGGGAAGAGAAAACCAGTCCCATTACTCATCGCGGTATCCTTGGAGCTTGTCTCCGTGGGTACAGTGGTCCATATTTCGGGTCTACATCTCTTGCAGATGCGAGTTATTTTGGTCTGCTCTTGTAGGCTGTAGTCTAGCCAACTTCAATAAACTATGAGATGTCTTATTGTGAATTTTATTCCTTAACTATTTCGTACCGATTATTACTTATGTGCTTTTGCCCAGGTGCTTATGCTCACTCGGACCCTCCAGTGGCGGTGTGCCATAGTCTAACCTCCATGTCTAACACATCCTGGCTCGCCTAAATGCAGGCTGCCAACATGCATGTACATATGCGATGCGATGTTATCGACACTTGAGTACTTCTGATATTGATATAATACAGCCACCTGACTGTTTGAGGCTGGATTTGTTTCTAGAACCCAGAATTTAGATTTTATTGCTTCTACCTTGTGATATATATATCCCGAATGGAACGATTCTCTACCACGCGGTAACGACGTTGGCTACACCGTACGAATGTATAATTTACAATTCATGCGGATACCTAGCTAGATACATATATGTATGTCGCATGAATACGGAAGTCTACGTCACACTAACGCTGTAAATAGCCAGCCCTGTCCATCTTTTAAAATTCTATTCTGAGTCTGAAACATCCCAACGGCCGCCACACCAAACAGCGCCCTCGAGCCAACAAGTATCCGAGCGTGACGCGCCAATGAAAATCAATATAAAAATTTAGTTACGGAGAAGTCCGTACATGGTATTTGTTATAGGCCGGAGTTACGTGAACGAAACAGTGGAATTATATGAGAATAATTGCTCACCGATCTCGAAGAATAAGATTAGTCAATCTAATACGGAGTAGAATGAGTAATGAAAGCAAATTAAATAGCAAGTTAGTGCAGGACTCCACTGAGGATCCTCATCAGCCCTGATAAGGCGATGTGCGTGCTCATCCAACGGTGGGGGCTGATCCATTTCGATGTACGAGTTGTGTTTGGTCCATTGGAAAGAAGATATATTTGGGTCGAATGGAGTCGGGGAATATCAAGTGGATATGTGCCTTGTTATTCTTTTTCTTTCTTGTATTTCTTTTCATTCTTGTTCATCTTTTTCTATTGAAAGAATAGAAATACTATTGCCTTTTCTTCCCTAAAATATTGAACCAGTGTCTGTATTACCCGACCCGCATACCACTGTACAGGAACGTTGTGCAGGCCAAGGAAGGATGCGACACACAGTGGGGGCAGTTTGCCGATCCCTGCCTGTGACACGTTAACTTTATGGGAAACGGTCTGAAGGTTTCGAATATTCTCCAGACTGTATAGGATAGTAATGTATATGACATGTCAATGTTCCTAACTATAACACATATATCAATCAGCAAGAAAAATAGAAAAAAAAAAGTTCGCTAAGAGGCTAAGAAATGACCGCAGGGATCGTGGTGAAAATGCTAGTAACCCCAGAATAACCCCGGATAGGAAATGATCGGAGAGGACGCCGACAAACAGGGGGCTGCGCCTGTCAGAAGAAGATGGAAAAAGGGAAAAGAGAGGGAAAAGAAAAGAGGGAAAACTAAAACAAATACATGTACAGACATTGGTGGAAATCAAGATATCCAGTCCAGTTCGAGAGAGGAAGATATTCAAGATTGAAGACAAGTACGGAGTAGACAGAAATTCTTCAATTTCCCTAAGGTTCAGCCAAGTCTCATAGCCCACAGAAACCGAGAACGGGCTCGACTCGATCACCGGGGGCGTCACCGATCCATCACTAGTCGCCGTGATGGAACCAATGATCCACTAGGGATTTATGGAGAGCCGTTGGATCAAGGTGGATATTTGATATACAACATATGTATGATTTTCTGTTTTGGAGGGGAGAGAGGATAGAAAGGGATTCTATATTGTATAGATGGTATATAAGGTATATATAAGTTATATATACGTTATATAAGATATGAAATATTTAAGTATATTATATGAAGTATTTTATATTTTATATTTTATATTTTATCTTCTCCCCCACCCGAATCCACCGTGTCCACTCCCCTCGGTTTTGCTTCAACCTTGTTCTTTCTGTCCTTTCTGGTTCTCTTCTTGACTTCTTGATTTCTTCCTCTTTTCTCTCCTTTTACTCCTTTTACTCTCCTTTCCCTTTTCATCCATCTCCACTGATCTCCCCTGGTCCATTATTGATCGACCCCTCACACTTGCCAAGGTTACCTTTTATTGGCCGTCTCGGACACCAGCATCGTGAGCTGGACATTCTGTCTCCCTTGCGTCTCAGATCTCCTTCTCTTGAATTTTTTTATTTTCTTTTCCCTCTTCTTCTTATCTCGCATACTTCCCTACGCTTTTCCAGTCGATGACGATATTCTGAAATCCTTTGCGGAAACTGAAGGCAACCGGTTGAACAGCTTAGAACTGGCTCGACTGGCTTCACATAATGAGGTGTCGGAAACGTTTCAAGGATGATTGTTGATTGTTGACTCCTTGACGTGTTGAGTCTTCGGCCATATCCTTGTCGCTGGTCGGCCTCAAGGTATTCCGACCCCCGTCCTTGGATCAAGGAGAGAGAGAAAGCAAAGATGTATCCGACCGTCGCACCGTTTCCCCCGGTTCAACCGCACCATCGCGTACACTATAATACCGACACCTTCAATCAGCACATGTACGATGCGAACGACCAACTCCCCGTCCGCAACGACCCCTCCAAACCTCCCTTCAATACAATACCACAATCGCGCATTCCACTACCTCATCCCGTTCAACGTCTCGATCCCCGCGATGGCTCCGGGTATAGCTCCAGCACAAATGTCGCTGAACACACCCTGAGGAGGAAAACCCCCAACGGAACTCTGGCTGCGGGGTATGACGGGACTCTTGGCGATACCATTCAGCCGCCAGCGCCCAAGCATATCTTGGTTTCGCCGATAGAATCGAGCCAGTTCATTTCCTCTCAACAGGGGATGCAGTCCGAAAATTGGCAGCTTAATGACCAGTCAGCAACCAAACAAATGAATTTCCCACCGGTCTTCAAAAATGACCCCGCAGGCAATACGATTCAAGGAGAAGTCGTTCAAGATGTGAATGGGACGAGCTGGGTTCGTCCGGTCAATTATCCTCCGGGCGTTGACTCCATGTTGAACCAAACCTTGCCCCTGCAGCCATCTCAGCGGTTTCTCTTACAGAATGGGCAGTACGTGCCCACAGTCCTACCGGCAACCTTGCAATCGTGTCTCGGACCAACTGCTTCAGCGGGTACTGGGCCATTTGGTCCTTATTGGCCTGATGGAGTATACATCCCATATCGTCCCGCGGCATTTCGTGATGCACGTTTTGAATCCCCGACGCCCTTCACGAAGCAGATGAGCCAACCTTTTTACGACCTCAACCAGCCGCCTTTTAACCAAGCTCAAGTTCCGCTGGGCAGCCACACAGATTCGGGGGTCGCATGGGGGCAATCCATGTCTGGTTTGCCTACTCATGACCCTTTGATGAAGCCTCTTTTTCCACCACGTCACTCTGACCAACTACCTTTCCACGCTCGAGCCAACCGTCCTCTACCAGGCGTTCCACCGCCGCAGCCACTGAACAATGAGCCAACGAATTGGTCGAATCGCCCACCACTACATGGATTCCAACCCCCAGGCCCTGCAGTAGTAGTGAACGCGGATTTCAAGGAGAAGGTCTTGTCTGAGGCTCATGGTGTCTATGTTGACCTCCTCGCAACCATCCACCAGGCCCGCCGCAGCAGCGTTAGTAACGCTGCCGTTGACGGTTACCCCCGATTCTTGAAGCCGAGTATCTACCCTAAACCCCCGCGGCAACCGGGTCTCGACTTTTCGCAAGCCCCTCCACCCGACCTCACACGTCATAACAGTTACCCGGCTAGTCAATATGACTTGCAACGGCAGAAATTTAATGCCGGCAGCCATAGGTCGAACGATCCTACGTCTATTCCTCGTGCCCAAACTCGCCGCCCATCCTTAAACCAATTCACACATAGCAGAGGGTCAGATACCCATATGCTCGGATTGCGAGACACGGGTTGTCCTACGGGAGTGCCGCCTTTCACCAGGGCGCGTGGCTCTCTTTTCAATGAGGGCTCGCCTATGACTAATGCTGCATCTGCTTTGTCAATGCTGTCTGACTTGTGTGCAGAAAGCCGTTGGGAATGGATCGACGGGATGCTTCTCGGAGGTTGTCTAGCCTATGGCCTGGGTGATTATCACAAAGCCGTGCGATGGTACTCCAGGATCATAGCTCGTGACTCGACGTAAGTGAAATATTGGTTGCTGGCTAATAACTGATGCTAACAAGTACCAGGCATGTGGAAGCTATCTCCAACCTTGCCGCCACCATGTTGGCACTCGATCGCCGAGAGGAGGCTTCTCAAAACTGGCTGCGCGCCGTACAACTGCGACCGAGCTTCTTTGAAGCCGTCGAACATCTAATTGGTTTACTATGCAATAGCCGCAGAGGCAGGGAAGCTGTCAACATCATTGACTTTGTCCAGACTTCCCTTCGTCATCCCAAAGACGGCGATTGCTTCAAGACAGATGAACACGCTAGCGAACCCGAGAGTGACGCCGAGAGCAACGTGTCTGATACGTGCATGTACGACAAAGCGTCTTTCGAGTACGATGTCGACATGGGACGAACGCAAGGAATAGAACCTGGCTCACCGGATGCCAAACCCCTTGGTTTTGCGAGCAGCGGCTATGCAATTTCAGGTGCGGAGAACGGGAGAATGCTAGCTTTGGTTCATGCCAAAGGTAATATGCTCTATGCTCTTGGTGATAATGCGGGTGCTGCAGCTGCATTTGAGGATGCTGTTCTCATCGCTGCTGGCCGAAGGCGACATGGCATTCAAAGCATTATCAAACAGATTTTTGCTGCCTTTTCTGGCGGTCCTAGTAATGGGTACCCTCAATCCGAGCATGAGTCCCAGGAGAGCATCCTGCTCTATCCCGATACAGCATTGAAAACAGCCAAACTTGTTTTCCCAGCAAGCGGCATGCCGCCGGGGCTCCAATACGTCGCCGAAGGCATTGCTCGCAATGCAGCCACTTCTACCACCAGCAATTCTCTCCTTTCATTGGCGAAAATTTACCAGGATGGCATGTCCAGCGTGGGTTCCTCAGGAGCAACCAAGTCTTCGCCTGGTGTCCGGGATATTTTAGCTCTCTATTATCTTTCTCTCTCCCTGCAACCTAGCCCATCCACTGCAAATAATGTTGGAATTTTGCTGGCTGGTATTCAGAACAATGCGCCAGCGAGAGGTTCGGTGCGTTCAAATGGTGAGACCCAGCACCACCTCGAGATCCCTGGGGTTGTCCCTGGGAGTGGAATATCCCTAGCCTTGGCATACTACAATTATGGCTTACATCTCGACTCGCGACATGCCCATCTGTATACCAACCTTGGCAGCCTGCTCAAGGATATCGGACAGCTTCACGCCGCCATCAAGATGTACGAGCAGGCAGTTCAGTGCGATGGCAACTTCGATATCGCCTTGGCAAACCTGGCCAATGCTGTCAAGGATAGTGGTAAGGTCAACGATGCCATTGTATACTATAAGCGCGCTGTCAAGGTAAACCCCGAGTTTGCCGAGGCAGTTTGCGGATTAGCGAATGCCTTGAATTCTGTCTGCAACTGGGTAGGTCGTGGTGGCGTCGTCAACGCTCGTGGCTTCCGAGATCGATGGCACGTTGACGAGAAAGGGATGCTTCGGGATTCACTCAACATCGACACGGGCTCTGGATGGATCAAGCGGGTAGTGGACATTGTCGACCGGCAGCTCAAAGAAGGCGAATATTGGGGCCGTGGCATGTTGACTGCGAGCACGGCAGAGCAGTTGTGCCTACAACTGGCTCCCGCTTTGGCATCTACTCGCTTTGCTTCCAGTCATCGCACGTCTCTGACAAAGCTTTTCCAGTCCTGGGCCGGACAGAAATGGGAAGGGTCTCGACTCGTACGACTCGTGGAGCGAGCTATCCGGTCTCTCACTTGGCAGTGGTATCAAGATCGCTATGTCTTCGGCAAAGATTATCCTCTTTCCAAGTATCGTCGACCTCAACTCCCTGGAGCTCTTTCTGCCCCGAATGCACCTACCGTTCTGCCTTTCCATACCTTCACTTGTCCCCTGACGGCGAAGCAAATCCGTCAGATCTCCCAGCGCAATGGACTGCGGATTTCAACCTCGACCCTCAGACTCCCGTGGCTGCCGGCTACCGTCTTCCCTCCACCGTCTCCGCCCAGTCCGTATCTTCGAGTTGGTTACGTGTCATCAGACTTCAACAACCATCCTCTCGCGCATCTGATGCAGTCTGTGTTTGGGCTGCACGATCCCTCCCGCGTCAAGTCTTACTGTTACGCTACGACCCCTAGTGACAAATCGGTGCATCGCCAGCAGATTGAGAAAGAGGCTCCCGTCTTTTACGATGTGAGTGGATGGTCGGTCGATCGACTAGTCCAGCAGATTGTTGCGGACGGGATTCACATTCTGGTTAACTTGAACGGCTACACGCGAGGAGCCCGCAACGAGGTCTTTGCTGCACGTCCAGCACCTATTCACATGTCATTCATGGGCTTCGCAGGCACCCTCGGTGCTGAGTGGTGCGACTACATCCTTGCTGATGAGCTTTCTATTCCACCGGAGACATTGAGCCCCGGGCGGCGTAAAACGCGGATCGAGGATCGTCTCCTGGAGGAAGACAATGGCGAGGAACTCGAGGACTGGGTCTACGGAGAAAAGATTGTTTTTACGCGCGATACCTTTTTCTGCTGTGATCACCGACAGAGTGCTCCTGATGCTGGAGAAAAGCACGTATCATGGGAAGAAGAACAAGCCCGGCGCTGGAGAATGCGCAAAGAATTATTCCCCAAGTTGAGTGATGATACTATCATCTTGGGTAATTTCAACCAGTTGTACAAGGTCAGTCTATTTACCACGCCTGCTCATGCCAAACCACATAACTAACCCCCCTTCCAGGTTGAACCCACGACGTTCCGAACATGGCTGCGCGTACTAGCGCGAATCCCCAATGCTGTTCTCTGGCTCCTCCGCTTCCCAGACACTGGCGAACAAAACCTGCGAGATATCGCTAAAGCCTGGGCCGGCGAAGAGACGGCGTCGCGGATCATCTTCACGGACGTAGCCCCAAAGAACACACACATCGCGCGAGCGAAGATCTTAGACTTATTTCTCGACACGCCAGAATGCAACGCCCACACCACAGCTACAGACGTCCTCTGGAGCGGTACCCCGCTACTTACTCTCCCGCGCTACAAGTACAAAATGTGCTCCCGCATGGCGAGCAGTATTCTCAGTAGCGCGCTCCCCAGCTCTGAGGCTGGCCAGCGCGCCCGTGAAGAACTCATCGCGTCGTCGGATGAAGACTACGAGAATAAGGCTATCCGCCTATGTCTGGATCTTCAGTACTCTGGTCACGAGGGCTACGCCCGCGGCCGGCTGGCGGATATACGGCAAATGCTGTTCCGGGACCGCTACAACAATAAGCTCTTCGATACCGCGCGCTGGGTGCGCGATCTGGAGAATGCTTATGAGGCCGTCTGGGCGCAGTGGGTTAACGGTGAAGAAGGCGATATCTGGTTATGACGTGCACTGCGAATATACCCCTTGAGCGATTTTTCCTTTTTTTCCTTTGCCTGCCTCTTTCTGTCTTCTCTTCATGCTCATTCTACTTTTCTGCATCTGGACCTCATCTACCTTTCTACCTCCGCCCTGGGTTTGGGCTGGATCATTTATGTAATGAATTTACTATTTGCATGTGGCCTTTTTGTGATGTACACGTACACTGGGAACATTCACGAAAGAGAGGGCCTGTCGGTTTGTTCCTTGGGCAGGCGTTATGTTCCTTCACATTTGTACTTTGGACTTCTGGATATGCACACACTTGTAGTCTGTGATCTCGGTCTTTTTGATAAACTGAACAGCAGCACAGGTCTACACAACCTTTTTCTAGTGCAATCCGCCTACCATTTCCTCTCTGCTAATGATTTACTACTCACGATTTTGACAATGAACGACATTGTACAATACTATGGTAAGCTCTATCCATATATCTATGTACCTAGAAGGAGTACGATCACATCCACTCATCTAGGACACAACTTGCTTGCTGTCCACCGGATAATTGGCCCCTTATTGCGGTATGCAGAAACGAAGCCACATGCAAGCCCTCGAGCCTGAAAATCCCTGTTTACGACTGGTACCCTTCCCCCAGCAGCCAATAGAGTCGACGCCCGTTCCAGCCCTCAGTCGCAATCCAAGACATTCATTGACGCACTCAGACACACAAGGCCAATCAATACTTTGATGTTGGCATTGACTTCGGACGGTCTGAGCACAGGACCTAGTCTTCTCCCCGCATGAGCCTATCACATCGTCAAACCTCCTTATCTCGTCTCTGCAACCCAAGCTCTATATCTGAGCACGCCCTCTCTCCATTCCCCTGCCTCGTGCAGGGGGGACGAGATGTCAACTACCCTGGGACCCTAGAATCGCCATTGAGACTAGGTCCAGGTCCAGGTCCACACAGAGTCAGTGCCAAAACCAAAACCTAATCCACTAGCGCGTGACGGAGGCTGAACCAGGATATCTGCATCTGCATCTGCATATAAGCAAAAGTACACGCCACGCCTTCGGCTCTGTTGCACATTACATTACGCAGTGCACAGTACATACACCCCCTTGACACTAGTACGGACTAAGTAGAAGGGGCGGCGTTAAGCCCGGTCCACATCGATATCTATCGATCCCTACGGAGTACACGTCATGTACATATCCCGGTAGATGCGGCATGGCATTCTGCCATTCTATCACATGTTCGCCTCGGACTGGGGAGTAAAGTAAGACATGTGCTTATCCATCTTTTGTCTGCAGGCTGCCTGTTTGATTCCCACATGGCTCCACGAGTGTCAAGGACTGTTGGGATTGTTTTGAAATGTACATGTATATCCAGGGAGTTATTTAGAGATAAAGGAATAACACACTTGATAGGTGCCATGGAATAGGCGAAGAGGAAAATGAAGGTACATTGTACGATTTATTCCGTAGTATGCATATCAAGAGTCTTCATGATGATCAACGAACCTAAATCCGCCCGTTTGATACATACAACTATCAAAAGTAAAGAAATAACAACATCGATTTTTTTTAGAAGGACCATAAAATTCACCCTCCAAGGATTCCCCTCGCCCTCATATCCCTACATCAAAATCCAAACAATAACCCCTAACCCCCAAAATCCCTTGCACCACCGCCCTCTCGTTTTCAGTCAATTGGCAATTCCCGTCTCAGCCAAGTAAGCCCGTTCGCTTCACAACTCCCACGAGAGACAAACCATGCAATCGGGGAATCCACCAGCCCCATGTGCGGTATCATATCTACCAGCGCTAGCTGGATCACGCGGTTCTCATCTTGCGTGCTCAGGTCGGTGTGGGTAGCGGCATGGCCGAGTCGGTTATGGTGCCTTGTGAGTGGTGTGGCGCGGGTGGGGAAGTACGCCACAGATATTTGTGGCGTTGGATCGGTCGATTAGCCGCGCAGGAGGCACTTTCAACCGAAGAAGGATGGTGGCTTGGCTTTTGGTTTGCGGAGGTTTTTGGGGTTCGTATTGGATATTAAGATGTTAATATGTTACTGCACGGAGTACGAAGTACGTTACGGGAGATATATCGAGGATGTACTCCGTACAGTGTCCAAATAAAGTACGGAGGTATATACATCGGGGCTTTTTGGGAATGGGCTTAATTGAGTGTGGGTTTCGCGGGTAGGTCTCGCTTGGCTGAAATTTGGTCTTTACTCGCTTGGACGAGAGCGAATGCTACATGGATTTACAATTACTAGAGTGTTGAGCATTTGATGCTCATATCTTGTCGTAGTTCGGATACACCAGCGCCATGGATATACAGATAACCATATTAAGCCGATCACATGCCCAAGCAAAAGTCGCATCCAATTTACGTTCCGCTGCTCTGTAGACAAGATTGCATCATCGGCAATGACGATCAGCAAGAGAACTACGGACAAGACCGAGACACCCAACTCCGAGTTCTCTTGCTTTAGAGACTAACAATAATGAAGGTCAGCCCCAGACAACGGGATGGCCGTTGCGTCACGCGCCCCTCCCCCTCCCCCTGCCCTTCACAGCCGTCTCTGCCAGCCCACAAGCCCAGCAGTCCTCGACTCACCTTCCCCCTGAAACGAGGCTCAAAGAAGAAAAGGGGTGGCCAGAACCATTGGCTCTAGAGTCTATATAGATTGCGCCCCATTTCGCCTGTTTCGATACGATCCGGGAAATCTTCGGGCTGCGGAGATCCTCGGGGTGTGGAGTGCCTGGTGGGGAGATAGAAATTTTTGGTATGGTATTTGCAGTGGCGGGCGGGAACTGCTCCGTTCATGTTCCACTCTTGACACTCACGGTCCCTCTTCGCCTTCGTGGTCTGGACAAAGTGCTATGACCGGGATGACGACTTGGCCCCCAATTTTTCTGTCGTAACGGTAGCAGGATTCTAAAGGTCTCTCGGGGCTTAGTTCATTTACCCAAGATATACACAATAATACAACATGTACAATCCCGAATTACTGGGTTCTTTGTCTTTGGAACTTTGTAGCTTTTGCGGGAACGATTGAGTTTAGACCGGATAGATAGAGTTGGGTTTTGTAGGCCGCACCTTGTATATTGTATGTTGTAGGTCATTATATTATTATTGCTTGGAGACATTATACATAGTACTCGGTATCGGTACTTGTTGTCATTATGGAACGTTATTGAATATTTGCACATGCTAGGCTTCAAACTTGGGAACTGGATCAGGAACCGGATCTCCCAAGCTGGTTCGTGGCAGGATCTTTACAGCTCTAGCGGGTCCCTCATATGGCCCGTTCTCCATCGGACGTATTCGCAAGCTTTTCCAGAGTTTCAACCTCAGACTCTATTTAGTATTTGTATATCGTTTTACAACGTGGATATATACAGACTTCTGACTCGTATATATGTTGTACAAGGCAGGTAATACATTCAAATTCATCTGTGCTACTATAGTATACAAAAAGCTCCGTTTTCAAATTTTGTTAAGCAAAGGATTGTACGGAGTACAGAGTAGGGAGCACAGAGTACGAGGTGGAGTAAGCCCAAACGGTTTCCCACAGATCGGGCACCATGCGAGTGGTCCCCGATATCTAAAGCCCGAGAAGGTGGGCCACCAATCACGGTCTAGGCTGCGGTGTCATGGCCTTAGCGCAAATTCAAATCCAAATTATTCTACTTTGGATTCAAATTAACTCAAAGTCAAATTCAATTCCGATTTTGATTTTACCTAAATTTAAATACGTTATTTTCTATACATATTTCCGTGCAAGTGCATCACTTATTACTCCGTATAGACTACATACTTGGATGTACTGTAACTCCGGAGACCACGGTTCCTTACACCTCCAATTCCCATGATGCATGGGTTGTATACCGGCAGTATTATGCTCCACCTCGTGTTGTATTGATGAACATATCACAAACAACCTATTACCCAAAACGGATAGGGAAACGACTAGGGCAGTGTTAATCCGTGGACATTGTCAATAGCTACAATATTGAGAATCTAGAACGATAAATCATGTACTCGTCGGAGTACTCCGTATGGCTATGCACAATTTCCCCTTGACTATCAACGTCATAATAAGCGAGGAAATCGTTAATAACACCCGAATGGGATTGTACCCACGTGACCAAACGGCGAAAAGGGGGGCCACAGGAACGTGTGCTTGGACCCTCTCTAGGCTGCAAAGCCATGCGGAAGGCCCGACAGTCAGGAAGCAGCTGCGAGACCGTTCGCTCCACTTTTAGACTTCTTGGTGACAGGTCCCCCGTTGAGCTTCAATATATGACTTGCAGGTCTTTTTAGTATATCAATATGGAGATATTTTAGTATTCTATTATTCTTGCCACCTCAAGTATATACTTGCTATCTTCTCTTACACTTGACACACTGCTTTTCCTCAATCCCAGTACTCAAACACCCGATCTAAGCTCGAGTGCACGGGGCTACGTGATCAGCGATGATCCTTGCACGCCGACAGGGATTTATCTCAAATACTTGCCGTGTCTCTGATTGGCGAACAGACAGGGGAACAATAGTCTCTCTTGAGTAAACGGTAAAACAACAAATCAAAATAAATTAAAATTCAAAGACTGACAGGTCCAATCTCGGGTACACCCTAGTCGATGTTGCATTCCAGGACGACGGGTTCATCCTTTCAGAAACGGCTTTTCCCAGGACTACGGAATCCGATCTGGCTGTCCACACGAGGACTTGTCCACATGGCTACACAAGAAGGTCATGTATCCCTTTCTATTTTCTCTAGAACCATGTTTCACACTCCAGAATATACCACCTTGGTAGAAGCCCAAAAAAACAGGAGGGGATCAATGTCTTTTCTCCACACTCTTTTAGTTTGAATCTATAGATAGCCATAGCCCTGTTCGAATGTTGCAAGCATTAATTAATGTTTAATCCACGGAGTATATAGACATGTATAATTTTCCTTTTCAATCTGGTGTGGAATAGATTAAATGATCAAATAGATTAAAGATTTTGGAGGCGCCCATCCTTAACCGAACAGGGCAGTCCCACCAACAATGACAAATACCTGGGGGACCAATCAACTTCCTAGTACCCCCATATGGATGCATGTAAGGTCTACCCCTGGAGCGTATAAATTACAATATGTATACGAATTTGGTACCTATTGTATGGTATTTGTGTATTTTAATCCTCACAGTGGCTTGTTCTCTCCCAGGAAGTATAGCATCTGGTAAGGAAAAGCAAAAAAAAGGTGTGGCTTGCGTTTCAACGGTTTCCACCGGTGGGGATCTCTCAGCTGCGACATGCCTAACCGGGTAATCTGGAAACTTCGCACTCGTCGATCTCTCCTTTGATCCACGATCTCGGCTTCTGATGCATCCATCCTTTCTTTCTGGCACAGCAGTGCTTAGACTGGAAATAGTCTGTGGACTATGGAAAGGGACGGGAAAATAGATTGACTTACACTTGCGCCGTTACGGTATAGCGGGAATGGATTAAGGATATCCAGATTGGAGTGGATAACGTCACATCCCGCTTCTTTGCAGCTGTATAGTACTTCTCTCCCTTGGCTTCGGCGCTAATAAAGACAATTTCACTTTCTTCCCCCTCTAGGCGTCATGTAGGATCCACGGTCAACTCTCAGTGACAGCTGGCAGTGGCCCATGCGTTCTTTTTAATGATCGTTCTTCGCCTCTAAATAGATTTTCTACAATATACATAAATTAGTTGACATTTGTCTAAACCCGATTAAGCGAACCTCGATCTGGATGCGAAAACCAGGAAACAGAACTGTCACGTTTGTGATGGGGTTTAAGCCATATGGAAGACATGCAAGGTAGGATATACAAATCCCCAAACCAATAGTATCAACACCATATGGAATATAATGATCTATTGTATTATATCAAATATGAAATATGAAATCGAAAACTCCGATCTGGGTCTTCAGGGACAGCTCGGTGTTGTTCGGGGAGGCTGAAGCTCCGCTCCCTGTCATCGCACGGAGGCACCGATTTCCCCATACTATTGAAAGTCAAAAAAGGGATAAAGTGAATTTATCTCTTTATCTCTTCAAGACAAATTTGTCAATCCAAACTCGGTCCATCGGTCCACCGCTCCACCGTGGATCATCGAGAAGGAACCCTTGAGCCAATGAGATATCGGATTTGACCGATTGAACATGGATCGGGTAGACAATCGAGGAGGTGTTGTGCATGGCTGGCTGAGTGGAATCTGGGACGTCTAACCGCTTGTCACTCGGAAGCTAGATCTGCCCCTGGCTTTTTTTGGGTATTTGGCTGCCTTTGGTGTATATCGACCCCTTTCTGTTAGTGGTTTTACTTATATTATTCTCCATTGTATATGAATGTAGCTATAATTAATTTTTAGGTTATAGAAGACAAGTTTTGAAACTACGGAGTACATCTAGTACTATATCTATGTAGAACTGAAGGAAAGTTGCTTTTTCTATATGACCGTAGCCTTGGGAATCAAACAAAGAGCATTTAGAAAAAGAAGAAAAAAATATAAAATAAAATAAAACAGTTAGCGCCATGGATGATTTGGAATTCCAGCGACGGGGCTCAGGGTCGATCACTCCGATCTTTTTCTGTTTTACGCGTCTTTCCTCAGCCCGAATTCCCGGGTGGTACTGAAGATCCCAACGGAGCATTTTTCCACTCCCCACGATCTATAGATTACAATAGTGTGGTATTTATTTTATTTTTTATTTTTTAATTACCATTCAGCCTGTATTATTCCGAACTGTCAGCTCCAAGATCTTGGATCGTGATCTTCCATAGCGGGACCTGTATTTTTTTTTCTTTTGGACCCGTCCCCCTAGTACTTAAGACTTGACATTGTCCGATACTATAATAACCTCTTCCTCTACTTCTCATTATACCCTTATACTTCATCTATCAACTCTCTCTCTCCCTTCCCTCCTCTCTACTATTTACCATCTACCTACCCTCTATACTCTACTCTCCACTCTCCACTCATAATGCCTGCTTCACACCGTCGTGGTCCTTGGGTCCCAGAGGAAGACCAACTCCTCACCCAACTGGTCCGCGAACAAGGCCCAAACAACTGGGTTCGCATCTCTCAACACATGCACTACCGCTCGCCCAAGCAATGTCGCGAGCGTTTTCACCAAAACCTCAAGCCCTCACTCAACAGAGAGCCCATTTCCGCCGACGAAGGCCTGATGATCGAGCGCATGGTCAACGAAATGGGAAAGCGCTGGGCCGAGATCGCCCGCCGCCTTGGCAACCGCAGCGACAATGCAGTCAAGAACTGGTGGAATGGTAGCATGAACCGCAAGAAGCGCGGCCTGTCCACCCCCACCACTTCCCGCACTTATTCAGGCCGCATAGAGGCACCCTACACCCGCGCCTCAGCGATGAGCCGATCTCGCTCCCGCTTCTCCAGCTCTTCTTCTTCTTCTCGCCCCTCATGGACGGAGTCCATCGAGTCAGCTATCTCTGAACAATACTCCCACTCGCGCAGAGAGTCCATGGCTTCTTCCACCCGCCAGCTCTCCCCCATCTATACTCTCCCCTCCATCAACCGACCAATCGAAACTCCTCTCACCTCGCCCGCTTTCTCAGAGGCTTCACACGCTACCTCCTGCGAGCCGCCTTCTATGGTCTCAGATCACAATTCTGTCTGCTCTTCTTCACCCCGCACTTTCCCCTCTCCGCAACTCCTGCCCTTGCCTGTTGACCTGCGTTCGCAGTACGAGAGCCGGAGGCCCAGTGTCCACGTTCTCGAGGACTCGCCAAGTTACCCGGCTCGCTCTCTAGAGTCTCTGTCAGAGATCGCCTCCGCACAGCGCTGGATGGGCCACCAGCCCACTCTGGCCTCATGGCACCAGCCTACGGACTTGCCCAAGTCTTGGATCCCAAAGCCTGAGCCTGTTCGTGACACTCGTATGGGGGTGAACAGCTTGCTCAATTGAAAAAGAAAAAAAGCCTCGAAAAAAACCATACATTCATCATGATGTTTACGAGTCTCATTTCTCACCAGTTTTTCCCTTCTTGTTCTATACTCCTGATTCCCCTTCGCGCTCGGGTCCACCAATGGAACCCTTCTTGTACATTTTCAAAAGCTCCACCCTCGATTTTCTTTGTGTCTATGCTCTCTTCTAAGAGGTATTACGATTTCCGTTTGTATACTCTTAATGTGTATTACCATGGTTCGAACTCTGTTCTTTTTGGCCTTTTGAGGCTCGGTTCAGTTGAATGATTATTCTTTTCTTTTCTATATTCCTTTACTGCGTTTGATTAAGCACGCAGTCTGGAGAGATTGGGCTCTCTATTCCTGCCTTTGGGATCGCATAATACCCTGTTTATAGCAATAATCTAATTTGAATAATAATAATATCAACGAGCCTACTAGACTACGTACAACCACTTTATTTCTTGCCCAAATCTACACTCGTTATATACAGACAACACAAGTCGTACATATACGGTGTAAAAGCCAAAAAAGACCTCTGTACTCCCACACGCCCCCCGTTCCAGCCAGCCTCTCATCTAATATGCAGACATCGACAGGGAATGCGGATATGCAGCCTCCAACCGTTTCGTTCTCCCCGTTGCACGGGTCCCCATGAGGAATGCGCCACCGGGCACACGCTGTGTTCACGAGGACGGACGCAAGGGATGTGAGAGCATGAGGCCCGGTTCTGGTCAGGGCCTAAGCACGGAAGTAAGGACCCACCCGTTTGTCTGACAAGGCAAGGTTTATTTGGAACAGAGATGGAACGGGTAGAGTTTACATAGATTGGAGGATTGCATAGTGTCTGGGTGCTATTCCGTATTTTTACGGATGACTACATAGTTACATATGTCGTAGTGACATAATTTATGCATATATACTAGCAGCTAGGGAGGGTCGGGCATATACGATGTAGCTATTTAGTTGTCCAAGGGGAAACAGCATAATACCCACGTCGATGCTGGTGCTAGTTATGCTGGCTAATGACCATGTATTGCCTGCATCTAGACCAGGACCAGGACCCCAAGACGTAATGTAATGCAATACATGTACATGATGCATGACCTATGAACCTGCACAATGACAGGCAAGAACCAGACCTAGACCCTGAACCCAGATTTCAGAGACATGACACACACCCCTCCCACAGGAAGCTGAAAAGCAAGAATGAAAGAAAAGAAAAGCCAGAAGTCTATTCGAGAGGTTCGTCCGCACCTGCAGGAGAAAATGGGAAATCAAACGGTCTGGCACCGTCCACAACCCCTCCCGTCCCTATCTAGGGTAAGATTGACGCTGGATCCCGCACCCATTCACGGCCGAGGAATGGGAGAAGGATCTGTGCGGGCGAGTCCCAAGTCTAATACAACACGCTAAGTACAGTATGCGGAACAAAAGCGAGAGAGACGACAAGCGGGGGAAAGCACCATATCTAGTAGACGGGAGCTGGGATTGATAACGCCACAGGGTAGAACAAGTCGAAAACCAGACACCCGACCTTGATTTTCCCGCCTATCCGCCCCATTGAATGGAACCGCTGCGCTACTGGCTGCTGTGATAGCCTGTTAATGCAGGTCGTTTGGTTTCGCTCGGATCACCCAGGACGGGATGAGCGTTGGGATGAGTTCGTAGCCAATCAGTGGAGTGGTCTTGATGCATTAGGACGGATTGGTCACCTTCTGACGGGATGAACGGCGGGGCTCTTCCAGGTGGGGATTTGGTTGGTGTTGCAGGAATCGTGGAGATGTTCGTGCATGCATGGCAAGCTGTCTGTCTTTTTCTTTTTTTTTCTCTTTTTCTCTCTTGTTGGGTCGTTCTTTCCGCTTCCCCCGTGAGGCGGCTTTTTGTGTAGGCTGGGCTTTGGCCGTTGAGGGTTGGTATTTTCTTTTATTGGGGGTTGGGGGTTTGGGGTGTCATGGGTCATTGTGCATGTAATAACGGACTTTGTGCCGTTTCAGTGTGGTATCTTTGGGGTTGTTTCAGTATCATGTATCATTTATTTTTGGTTCTGGTTTTGGTTCTGTTTCGAGTCTGTTTCCCTTTTAGCTGCCCACTATCCAGCCAGATTGTGGCCGTCTATCATATCAGATTATTTCAAGACTCGCATTCCTGGGTGTGTCATTCCCAGCTCCACATTGCTATCGCGAAAATGATGCCAGCCAGCCAGCTATCGCTTCCACACACCGTTTGCTCTATTCAGCTCGAGACTATCGAAGTAATCGGATATTGTGTACCATTCGCCGCTGAGAGCTATCGAATCAGATCGAGTAGATGGCCTTCCAGTGTGATAGGACAACAATAGCTCGGCAAACCAGGACATAATTACATGTAATATTATGTTGTACATTGTAGGTACACTGGTACTTCAACATTGGCATTGTGAAAGATCTGCAGGTTCCCAGTATGGTATTTTGGATCTTTTTAGCTTAATTCCGGCCTGACTGCGTACCGTACATACACCCATACACCCATACACCTTACCTGTCTTTTGTTTGTGGACCCAACTGGGATGCGGACCGTGGAACTCACACGGGAGAAAACTTTGATGTCATGGCGTGTACTTGTTTTACCATTTTCCTATTTCTCGATATTTTCCTACCTGGGTAGAATTGAGGGTAGTGTCAACACGTTACACACAAAGAACCCCGAGTCCCCGAAAACAAGCCCGAAAACTCTAATTCCTTGTTCCAAGGCATAGGGCAAAGAAAGTTCAATGACTGCCGCTAACACTGCCCTGACCACCACCCGGCACCTGCGCACAATGACGAAAATGGAAAACGGTGCCAAGGCCAGATCGATCGGTTTTATAACTGAAACGAGCCGTTGGAGTTTCGATCCACTGGTGTGGATATTAAATATAGCTCTACCATGGGAGGAGAAGGAAAGGATCAGGGGGATACTAACATCGTAATACCGACATTGAAATACACGTTCATGATGTCGGCTATTTCATCCATGGTTTGACAGCTGCACGTCGCAACTCGATCCATGGATTCATTATTCTGCCGTTGTGTTCCAATCTCCCGGATCCTGTGATCGACAGCCACATCGCCCTATAGAGCAGTCTTGCCGGGCTCAATTCTGGGATCCATTACTCCGTAATGTGCGCAAGAGCGATCGATATCGGTTTTGAACCTCGGCAGATTATCAGCGTCCATACTCCGTCGACTTTGGATGTCACTTTGCTATTGCACCTGTACAATCTCCTGTCGCTCCTGTCACAGCATACATCCTACTTAGTGTTATATTATATTGCAAACTAAAATCCAACCACTATCAATCTCTCGAGTGCGTCCATGGCCTTGTATGAATCCTGATAGCATAGGCAATATAGTTTTAATCTAACAAAAGCCCGTCGGACACCGCAATAACCGCCGCCCACTATAGTACATTCCCCTGATTGGCCCACGGAGAATCTCGGTGCAATCTTACGCCAACCCCAAAACAGCCCTAGCGCAGAAAGGTACCCGCCTGTCGGTACCCACGACGGCTGCCCAGCCGCGCGAGCCCTTTTTTTGCACTTCCCGTCCGTCCCCTTACCATATCCGTAGACAAGACGCGAGAGCCACGCCAATCCCCGTTCTTCGGGACTTTCCCGAGACCAACGCCTCAATTTCCAGCGCCCCCCCACAGATTGAGCCGTCCATTTTCCTTTCTGGATAGTTGGCTCCGGTGGCGGTGCTAGCTGTTTCTGAGGCTGTGTTATGGGCTGTGGCGCAGCTGTATTTCGGATTACAGTTGGTTTGAAGTCTCTTTCTTGTTCGGGATGTACTTTCTTTCTTGGAACCCTTGGAAGGTTCCTAAAGATTGCGTGATTGTTTCCAATTTGCGAAACGGAATTTTGATTTGAGTTTCGACGGGCTTTTA
This sequence comes from Penicillium egyptiacum, assembly GCA_911456345.1. NCBI lineage: Eukaryota > Fungi > Ascomycota > Eurotiomycetes > Eurotiales > Aspergillaceae > Penicillium > Penicillium egyptiacum. The sequence continues at coordinate 779,348 of CAJVRC010000843.1, forward strand.
TGCTTCAGTGAGTTATTTTATGAGACTCGCTGTCTTGGACATCTTTCTTTGCGCTAGTACATTCACAACCCGCAACCTCAGGGGCTTTTTGTCGCGGCAAATTGTTATCACTGACGTGGTCCTTCCTAATGGGTTTCAGGGGTTTGGTTTGTCTTGATTGGATATGTGGTCTTCTGGGATAAACTCTTGGCAACGGCGGTTTAGTAGAAGGAAGATCGGATGTTTTGACATCTATGGAGTAGTACGTGTTTGTATACGGATAACTCCGAGCTTTTTGTCGCGATAAATTGGTATTATTGACGTAGTCCTTCCTAATACAGTTAAGGGGTTTGATTTGACTTGATTAGATACGTATTTTGCTAGGATAATGCTTAGCAATGGCGGCTTAGCGACAACAAGGAATAGCAGATGTTTGATATATAGTGCACACTTGTATACGAACACCCTGCGACCTCAGGGGCTTCTGCCGCGACAACTTGCTATCATCGAAGTAGTCCTTCCTAATGCGGTCGGATAATTTGATTTGCCTTGATTGGATATGCAGTCTACTGGGCCAATACTTGGCAACGGCCGTTGCCAAGGTTGGCCAGAAGGGATATCGGATGTTTGATATCTAGTACAAACTTGGAAGGAGACATGGTGCTTTGGTCACTGTGCGTGGAGAACTGCTGCTTGGCTAAATGGGATGGGAAATAGGAAACGAGTGGGCTAGTTCACCAAGGCCTACGGACGGAGTTGTACTTTCGGACGCAACGTAGCAAGGAAAGCATAACCGAAGAACCTGGACGAGCCTGCTGAGTCTTCCATCATTAAGTCCCCCATCTACTGGCGGCAAAAGACAGGCATATTCTCAATCGGACATTCGATCTCAACATCGCGACCGCCCTCATACACAACATCTTTTTCGTCCCAGAGCTTCCACGAGGCCCCAGCCGGCAGATAGACCTTGACTGTACGCTGACCTGGCTCCAACACAGGCACAACCAAGTACTTCGACCCAAACATATACAGAGTCTCAACCTCCCAAGCCCGCTCATCTGACGGGAATTCATAAAACAAAGTCCTCATCACAGGAGTGCCCTTCTCGTGAGCCTCCCGCATCAACCCCCGTGTGTAATCACGAAGCTGCTCACGAATCCCAATATACCGTTTACAGATTTCATAAACCTCATCTCCATACGACCAGATCTCATTATCCGCCCCGCTAGCCGTTGGCTGTCCCGCCGGCTTCGGCTCACGGTCACCATGCAACCGCATAACCGGACAGAACGCTCCCCACTGGAACCATCTAGTGAACAGCTCGCGGAACAGAGGGTCATCTGGGTTTCCGCCGTGGAAGCCGCCGATATCTGTCGTCCACCACGGGATCCCGGCTAGTCCCATGTTCAGGCCTGCTGCGAGTTGGTTGCGGAATGAGCTCCATGACGACGCGATGTCGCCGCTCCACACGAGCGCTCCGTACTTCTGGCTGCCCGCCCACGCACACCGTAGGAGGTTGACTATGTTCGTCTGGCCCTCTGTAGCCATGCCTTCGTAGAATCCCCGTGCGTACTCTTTCGGGTAGGTGTTTCCGATCTGCAGGTTGCTGCCGGCGTGGTAGCGGTAGATGTCGAAGTCGTAGATCGAGTACTCGGGCTCGGCTTCGTCGAGCCAGAATGTTTTGATTCCTATGTCGTAGTAGTTTTGCTTGGCTTTGCTCCAGATGAACTTTCGGGCTGCTGGGTTCGTTGCGTCGAAGTGTGTGATGTCGCCGTCGCATTGCATTGCTACGCGCATGCCGCGGTCGTGGCGGATGAGAAGCCCTTGTTCGAGCATTTCCGGAAAGTTCTCTGATGCGTTTTCAACGGTAGGCCAGATGGAAACCATGAGTTCGACTTTGAGCTCTTTAAGCTCCTTGACCATAGCCTCTGGAATCGGACATTGTGTATTAGTGGGTCGTGCTATCGAAGCGATACAAAAGGGAGAACGATAACTCACTCGGATCTGGCCAAAACTCTGGATCAAAGCTCCATTCTCCTTGGTGTTTCCAATGGAAGAAGTCGATGACAATCAGGTCCAGAGGAACCTCACGACGCCGGTGCTCGCGCGCAATGTTGAGCAACTGCTCCTGGTTCGTGTAGCGGAGTTTACACTGCCAAAAACCAAGACCATATTCTGGCATCATAGGAACATAGCCTGTCACTTTGGCATAAGCCTCTTCAATTTCCGCGGGAGTATCACCCGCCACAACCCAGTAGTCCAATGCCTTGGTTGAGTATGCTTCGAAGCTCATGACATTTGTCCCTAGAACCGCCCTTCCGATGCCGGGGTTATTCCATAGGAAGCCGTAGCCGAGCGACGAAATCGCAAAAGGAACACTGGCCTGGGAGTTACGGTGCGCCAGCTCAAGATCTGTACCTTTCAGGTTCAAGTAGGGCTGCTGATACTGTCCCATACCGAAGATCTTCTCTTTATGATCGAGAGATTCGAACCGCATAGTGAGGTGGTAGTCGCCGCCTAAGATTGGACGCAGCTCGCGAGCTTCGAGAGTCAACGCACTGCATTTGGGGTCCATCGGGTCCTGGCGGTGGCGGGTATACTCCTCAAGGAGTTTGTTTCCTTTCGAATCATACATGATAATCTTGCCTCTGCGTGACACAGTTGCTTTGATTTTGCCGTTGGTGATGGTCGCTTCTTTGTCGGCGGATATCTCGATGCTTGGGCTTGGGCTGGATGGCTTGGAGGAGAGGGCCCAATCTTCCGTTGGAATTGACGCCTGTTTAGTTGCCCGTACCCGGAAGGCGTTCTCCCCCCATGGCTGCACCCAGAGGATGTGGTCGTCGAAACGGAAGACGAGCTTGTCGTCTTCGGCATAGAGCATTTTGGTACACAATATTGTTAGCGGTGGTTAGTCTGCTGGTTTTTGATTAAAAAGAGGCGATTTGTGCTGGCAGATGAGCAGTTTAGTTCACAGAGGCGGGCATTAAGTATTGAGGGAACGGTATGGTACCCCTCACCATGCAATTCTGATGCCGTGACATGGCTATTTCCGATGACAATTACCGCAGATCCACTGCACGAAGTACCAGTAACAACACTCATTTCTTGGAGAGAACTTCTAAGATGTCTCGGAGGTGGTGAGGTGGAGATGCGCACCTTTAAACGCCTCAAGATCATAGGTAGCTCCGTCACACATTTAGCCTGAAGTCGACCTTCTACATAGAGCAAGGACACAACTCCGTGTCTTCCGAAAAAGGAAATTTGAAAAGACATCATATTGGTTCGTACAACAATTTTCTATAGACAAGCTCACTCAAATGAAGTGTCCTGTCGTGTTGAATCAACTAGTTTGTTGAAAACCCCGGTTAATCGAGTAATTAATGGAATTTACGGCTTCAAGGTTAACCCTAATTCGGGGTTCTAATGCAACCCTGGCTATTCTCCTAGATGCCGTTTGATACTGTTTTTATGCCTTTTTCTTATATAAATCATATCACAGCCTCGATATTTCAATTCGAACTATATTTAGTCACTTCAAAATTAGCGAATGCAGTAAACCCCCGTCATAGCGAAATGAGTGAGACGCGGTGAAATATTTGCTAAATCTAGGTTTTCGTAAAATCCTGGCCTCATACATTACATATATATATATATATGGTTTGTATACAAAGTGTATACTGAAAAGTTTGGGAGCAGAACTGCAACTCAAGACGTATCACCGTACTTCCAATTCATGCGGACCATTGTGTCTCCTTCCAGGCCCGAGTTTGACCGGGAATACGTTGGTCTCGAATACCTTCATGTCTTTATATGGACGTTCTTCAGGTAGGGTGTAGCATTCAATCTGTTGGCCAGGATTAAGGCCGCGAGCGAGCTGTCGACGTCTCCAGAGAAAGAACCCACGGCCGTCAGCAAGATGGCGCTTCCGACTCCGACTCCAAGACAAGTCATATCTACTGTTACGAGCCAGGTCTTTTAACAAAGAAAACAGCACTCAATTCAAAAAATTGATGATGGGGAAGTAAAGGAAGTAAGAAGTGTATTCCACCTGGAAAGGTATAGATATACCTGGTTGCAAGCCATACAACCTACGACGGTTTTCAGGGACCACCACGACGACCGGCTTTTTGCCCGGCAAAAAAATAGTAATGTACCCGGGCATTAGTTTAAATATTTTTATACATATTAATAGAATTGCTTGATTACAATATAAGACTACCTAGTCCTGACGGACCTCTGGCATCTATAGGTATAACAAGGTTGGATTGAAGGTATATGACATATGTAGGACATGGTAACTAGTGGGAGTGATAACTAATCCTTGTTATCCTTCTGCTACAGCACTAATGAAGAAAAGAAAATCTATAAAGCAAAATACATTCAAGGGAATACCTAAGAGTACTTCTAAAGGACTACGACAAGGACTGAAAGAAATATAGTTTGATGCCTATGTAATTCGGGGGAATTTTATTTGAAGGAGCTATAAGCAAGAAGCTCAGGAAAAGTAGTCTGTCTGTAGATAGATGGATACTATAGATGAGGTCCTAGAAGAGCGAATTAGGGAGTAGATGACGGGGTTAGGATGGTCTATCAGCTTCGTCGGAAGATGGTTCCCGCCTCCTTGCACGGGTATATTCGTTCGATGTATTGTTATAATCAAAATTGACTCCCCTTTTCCCTCAATTGGGCTTTTCTGGTGCCTGTTGTAAGTCCACACAGCACTTCCGAGACATACTTTGCTGGCCGAGACACCATGTTACTATTCCTGTCCTTCCAAGGCTTCTTCTTTGTTTAAATATCCATCAAATATCAAAGCAAGCAACCCTTAGTACTTCGGAATTCATTGTCAGGCTCAGCGTTCAACAATAATAGCTGTTTAGACGTCCACGGGAGGTTCGAAGTTGATATTGCCGTGTTCCCCGGAAAAAGGACGCTATTCCTTATCAGGACAGAGAGTTAAGCTACCAGCGGGCACGGTTTTCACCTTGCATTGCTCAGTCCTATCCCCTCAATTGTTAATTCCATTCGAACTGTTAGAGATCTGATTTGAACCTTCGATTCATCGAGCAGACCCCAAATCATGGCATTCAGCGGGGCCGCCTCAGCTCCTACCGCGGACATGGACATCGACATGGACCTTGACCTAGGACCAGAGCCAGAGCCCGAGCCCGAGCCAATTCAGGTGGTGGGTGTTTTGTCTTCATAGTCGTAATCGAATGCCGACTAACATGTGGCGAGTGCTAGGAAACAACATCCAACTTGGAAACCACCGTCGACCCCCTCACCGATGAAGCGGTCTACGAAAAAGTGCATATTCGCGGCGTCGATGAATTGACCACAGAAAATATCAAACAATTTGCTCGCGACTGCTCTGGACAGGAACCAGTGCGTATTGAATGGATCGATGACACATCCGCCAACATCATCTTCCCCGACGCGGAAATTGGCCTCCAAGCTCTCGCAGCTCTCACCCAAGTCGCCGAGGAAGAAGACGCGTCTACCTTGCCACCTCTGCGTCTCCGATCAGCAAAACTGCTCTCCTCCCACCCTGATTCCGTCCTCCAAGTGCGATCGGCCGTCAAGTCGGACCGCAAGCAAGCACGTGCTCATGAAAAGAGTCGCTTCTATCTCATGCACCCCGAGCACGACCCCCGAGAACGCCTGCGACAAGAGTTCGCGGAAAGGAGGCGTAGCGACGATACAGGGGATGGCGATTACAGGCGCCGCAGATTCGACGACCGAGAGCACCGACGTCGCCGAGACCGCGACGAGGATGGCCACTTCAACGCCGACATGTATGATGATAATGTTAGCTCTGAACCCGAGCGCGCTCGGGCAAAGACCAGAGGTCGTGGCCAGAGGGACCTGTTCCCAGATGACGAGGGTCGATCAAGTGGACGTCTCCGGAACCGCAGTGCATCTCCGGGACGCGACACGCTGGAGGAAGAACTTCGAGACCGAGGTGGCCGTGATAATAGCAGGCGGTTCCGTGAGAGGTCGCCTCGACACGTTCGTAAGAACAAGGATAAAGAGCTTTTCCCAAGCGCGGGCGCGGGCGAGAGCGATCCAGGGACCCGCGAGCTTTTCCCAAACAAGCCCACATCTAGCTACATCAAGAAGGAGTTGGAGTTGCTGCCTAGCAAATCTAGTCACCATCGCCGATCAGATGCATTCGACGCTTCTTCAGTCCCAGGCATCTCTGAACGCAGACGTCACAGCAATATTGAGCTCTTCCCTGATTCCACCAACAACGGCGCCCGTATTCGTGGAGCAGCCACAACCATCGAGGATCAAGGATTTGCCATCCGGGGCGGCTCGTCGAACGGCATGTCTATTAAAGGCAGAGGTGCGTCGGTGCGCGAACTGTTCCCCTCAAAATACGACAATCACAACAATAATACCAACGCCGGGAAGGAATTGTTTTCTGAGACCCTAGAGGGACGTGGCGGTCGTCGCCGTCGGGCTGAGGATATGTTCAGTTGAATAGACTAAGTGATAGGCTGAGAACTTGTGCATTTGGTTGTTAGGCTTCATGGGAGCATGATGGATATCCGGCGTTCTGCGAATGAGGATGGGGAAATCGATTGTCTGATAAAAATTTCATAACGATACATACTCTGCTCTGCTAAAGGTTGGAATACCCACGTTTTTCTGTACTCCTCAATTAATAACTGGTCGGAGGATGTAGATGTAGACACGTTCGTCTAGGGGTCGTAGTTGGGAAATATATACAAGCATGGCGTGTGCCGGGACTAACCTTTCCCCAACCAAAATCTCTCCAAGGTATCAGATGCGAGCATGGCTCCCTCCAAAACAGTAGATGCACTGTCAAGTGCTATAGTTGCTCGATTCCTGCGCAGCAATGATTATTCCGAGACACTCAAGGCTTTTCTCCGCGAGGCTGACCTTACTCCCGACGTGGGGCAGACCTCTGGCGATGACACCAACAACTGGACCATCCAAAGCTTGCTCGAAGAGAAGAACACCTATGACCGAACCGTGAATTTTGAAAGATATGGCAAGGATCATCAGCAGTCAGCTTTATGGAGCGAGCCAGGTGAGTTTTATTCTGGCATGGCATTCAAGAGCCTTGGGACTCGGCTTTACACGTCAAGCTTTATCTGCGATTGCTTTTGTTCTGTTATCTGACATACTTCTAGCGCCATCAAGACCTGCTCTTATCCAGACACCGACATTGTCAAATATTCTTTCTGCGTCGGTCGAGCAATGGCAGAAACCCCGCGGTGATGCCGATGAAGCCGCCGCAGACGCTGCATCAGCACAGTCTTATATCGTCTCCACGGGTGCAGACAGACAAGTCACTTTACTCGAGACAGCAGAAGGCAATGTGGCTATCAAATCATTCCCGGGCCTTTCCGATTCACCAGTTCTATCATTTACCTCGATCCTCCAGGGCCGGTACATCCTCATGGCCAATATGTCCGGCCAGCTACTCCTCCAGCATGGGTCTCAAACGCTGGACAGCAGGAAGGATCATGCAAAGTACGTGGTGAAGGTGGTAGCCTACAAAGACAAGGCTGATCCTTCCAAGTGGTGGGTTGCCACCGCCGGGTGGGACAAGTGTGTTTTCTTATATTGCCTCAATATCCCCGACGAAGCATACGCACCAGCTCTCAAGATTGGTGAGCCTGTTACACACATTAAACTCATTTCAAACCCGGAGTCACTGCTGTTTGTTCCACATGTGGACACCGACGAGCTGCTCCTCCTCGTCTCACGCAGAGACTCGACTTATATCTACTACTACCAGGTAGAAGGAGCATCGGAAGAAACCGATACCCGTGAAAATGATGGCGCCGCTGCTGAGAAGTCCCGGCGAGAAGCTCGCCTCCTTGGGCAGCAGAACCTGGCCCCCCATTCCAATGCCTGGGTTGCGTTCTCACCAGCCCATATGGCGCTCAGTCCACACGACCCGGGCCTCCTGGCCGTAGCGACGTCGACATTGCCGCATCTGAAAGTGATCATCGTGCGTCTGCTATTCCCCGCAATGGAGACAGCGCCCTCTTCAGAGGACCCGGTGACACAGGCATCTCAAGCACTGGCAACGCTGGAAATACAGAACCGTGAGGATGCTGCTATCCTCGTGCAGGCAAACACCTTCGCGCCGCAAACTGCTTACTCCACACCGCAAGTGACATGGCGGCCTAATGGGTCTGGGCTCTGGGTTAATGGAGATGATGGTGTGGTTCGTGGCATCGAGACGAAGACGGGGAAGATCATCGCTACGCTGAAGGGTGGCCATCAACCTGGCTCTAAGGTGAGAACTGTTTGGTCGGGGTATGTTGCTGTACCTCAGGAAGAGAGTGACCCAGTCCGGGAAGAATGGGTTATCAGTGGTGGGTTTGACAAAAGGTTGGTTGTTTGGAAGGTATGACCTCTGTAACTATGCTCAATATATATGTTGCCATGGCTTGTCTAAAGTCGATACGCTAATGTAAATATCATGGGTGTGAAGGTAAAGTAGACTTGAATGAATTGACTCGAACATGGCTAAGTATGAAAACGACTGTTACTGAGTACGGGATTTAGCCCCCCTGACCATGAACCCTGTCGCGATCGAGAAGAATCAAGACTGGATATATAGCAATCGGGGACTTGGGGGTTGTTCTTGGCACGTTAAGAAAAAATCCTTCAGCAATCGCGCATGAGAAAAAGCACGCAGCTGTACACACATATGCCGGACGGGGACCTGGGGATAAAGGGGGGAGACTAAGCTCAAGGGCCGCAACACAGACTAAGTCAAGCCCTCGAGTCTGGAAGGAAAAGTAAAAGATAGCAGAAGAGATTCCGCTTGGGAAAATGGCACCGCTGTGCACATCGAATTAAGCCTGTTGATTTATCGATATCAAACAACTCGAGGCTCGTCGCGCAAGGAATAAGCAAAAAGCAGGCCTATTCGACACAGCGGACCGTCCTTGATCGTCGCACACGTTATGTTCTCTGGACCTCTTGCACGCTCGAGTTGCATTTCATGTTTCCCATTTTTTTAAGACTGAGTTCATAATCTATGCGACCTCACGCTTGCCCTCCTTGCGCTCCTTCTGTTCAATGGGTCAGTATTCCGTGTCATAGGTGGTAGGTGCTGGGTTCGGGTTGTGGTCAACGTACAAGGGCCTTCATGGTGCCGTGGAGAGCGTGACGGTGGTTGCGGCGGAACTTGGGGTCAACACCCTTGAGGGAGGGGTAACGGTTGGTCTTGGGCTTCTTGATACTATTCGAGGATAAATATCAGCGATTCGGTTCATCGGTTCTGTTTGAGATGGGTGACGCATGGTGGTCGTAGTTCGAAGAGATTGGCCGAGCGAATATTCAAGTCGTAACCTCAAAATTATCACCCCGGATAAAAGCATTCGAACACTAGCACTTCCACCATGTCCATTGAATCGATTGAAAAATGTCGGGCAAGTGTAACAGTAGGGCGATCGAGGAAGTTCAAGGGTAGACGTACCCGTTACGGTGAGCCTTCTGGCTGTTGTGGTGCTGGGACGCGTTCTTGGACTCTGTGGGTGAAAATCATGTTAGCGTCGTCGCCTTTTTTCCCCCTCACTGGCCAGCCTGCAGAAGAGCGAAGGTCATGGGGTCGTGGTAAAAACGTACTGGCCATCTTGTCGGATGTTGTCGCTGATTGACGGTGTGATGGATGGAGAGGAGTGGGAATAGGGACGTCAGGCCTAGGAGGGTCGGCTAGGGCTCGTTCCGTTTGTGGGATCTCGCTTATCGGGCGGTGTACATACTAGAGGGTCACTACATGGCTTGTTACTTGCAAGATTGTCCTAAGCGACATCATAATGACTTGATATAGTATTGTATCCTATTGTGTCTTATTGGATCGTTCTAGAAAATTCAGAATCTGTGTCTTTTTTAGCTTGCTTTTGGCAGTTCTTCAGTCTGCGACTTTCTCCCACTTCGTTCTGCCACTGACATGCACGTGACCTAGATCCATATATATATATATATATATATATATATATATATATATCACGTGATGGATATACTCCCCATCTCCAAGTGAAGTACTGCTGTCCGGGTTATGCAGAAGACTTGATTTCGG